>BCKW01000001.1:3064035-3107953 GCA_001600755.1 Ogataea methanolica
AATTAATTGGTCTCATAGGCGCCAGAATCTGGAGAAGTAATAAAAATAATGGAGGTGAGATCGATTTCGGAATCTGTAGAGACACTTCCGGCGCCCAAAGTGATGTTAAGTTCCAGTGTATTGATAAGGACACAACAGACTTTGATAGGGACACAGAAACTTATGTAATATTTTTTTATGCCATAATCAGTTATATAATATGATGACATAATCAATTCTGCACAACGGACCAAGGAGCGCCTACAGACACCATTACAGGCAGGGAAAGGCTAAGGAGACAACAGATTGCAACGTAGACAACACATTACGTAAGATTTTCTTGCTATATACTAATTAAAAAAGGTATCATGGCATAATCACTCTTGCCCATCATATATTACCATTTACGTTAATTACTCCAACAGCTGCTTAACATATTACCACAACTACATTCGATCTTTTACTACTATAAGAACATCCCTTTCTTCTTGTAATCTAGTTCTTCATCTGACTCTTTATCATATCATGGAGCTACCAACGGAAAAAGTCTTTGTGACCAGAGATGTGCCAATTATTTCTATCCAGCAGCATTCCCTTTACTGAATAATATGAAAATCTTACGTGATTTGTTGTTTCCGTATGGAAATCTGTCGTTCCCTTAGGGTTTCCGGCATATTACTGATTATGTCATACAATAGTATTACATAATTTTCTGTGCCATTAACAGGGTCTACTGTGCCTTCAGCAATTCCCTTACATTTCTACAATGTAGCACCTTTGATTTTATTCATCGGTTGTTGGGACCTTTTTGTATGATTATTCGTGTAAGGATTGTCATCTTTCAGTGATTGGCTGAAAAGCCAATTCAACTGACGGGAAATGGGAGAAACTAGATTTAAGCTGGAAGAAAAAAGAAGTTAGATGATATTAGTAATAAAGCAAGAAATCTATAATTAATATTAATTGATTATCCTTATAATTTAGTACTTGAACCCACAATACCAACTGATAAACCAGCCTTCAGTCTCTTTTCGGTCAAACAAGCAATAACAGCAGCGCCGACACCAGAACCATCTTCAGCAGCTGTTAATTTAATAGGATATTGATCAACTGGACAATCCCAATCAAAAATGTCTTTCAATGCCTCTGCTGCTCTTTCTTTGAAACCTGGGTATCTGTTGAAAACAGAACCATCCGATGCGCAGTGACCCTTTTCATAACCCATTTTCTTACAAATGGCGGCAACACCACAAGTTGACAATCTAGCAGCTCTAGTACCGATCAAGATACACAGTCTACGAATAATTTCTCTTTCTGGCTCTGTTGTTTCGATTTGTAAATCATTTTTGAACAGCTCATTAACAATTTCCAAGTTTTCATAAGAATCTTCTTCGATTCTAGAAGGATAAGAAGTATCCATAACAAAAGATTTCTTCAATTTTGAAATGTCTTGATTTTGGAAAATACAACCAGATTCATAGAAGTCCAACAAAATCAATCTTAAAACTTCACCCAAGTAATAACCAGCAATCATCTTCTCGTATGATTGTTGGCCTGGTCTTGGTGATTCTTTATCAATTTGAATGTCGTACTTAGTTCTTGGTAAAACCAAATGTTCGTTGTCAAAGGCACCGTATTCACAATTAATAGCCATTGGCGTATTAGGTTTAATGTCTTCTGGTAGCAATCCATTGATTTTAGTAACGTTTTCCACTCTATCATAATAGGCACCATTAACACCAGTACCGAAAATCAAACCAGCTTTAGTTTCAGGATCAGAGTACATTGATGCAACTAAAGTACCTGTAGTATCGTTAATCAGAGCAACAACTTCGATTGGAACGTTCTTGGAGTCAATGGCAGCTTGCAACATTGGAACAACGTCGTGGCCTTCAACACCATCGATATCGAAACCCTTTGTCCATCTTTGTAAAACACCTTTGTTAATGGCATCTTGAGATGCAGGATATGAAAATGTGAAACCTAATGGCAATTTAGTCTTTGAACCACCTGGAAATTTTTCGTCAATGAATTTCTTCAAAGAGACAGCAATGAAATCCCAAAGTTCTTCAGATTTAGCGGTTCTCATTGTTTCTGGCAACGAATACTTAGAGTGGGTGAATGAGAAGTCAGAGTTACCCTTCAAAGTAACTAAAACGACTCTTAAATTTGTTCCACCAAGATCAATTGCCAAGTAATCGCCAGTTTCCTGACCAGTTGGGTAATCCATAACCCAACCTGGGATCATTGGAATATTAGATTCTTTTGATAAACCTTTGTTTAATTCATCGATAAAATGGGCAGTAATTTCTTTTAATTTTGAGCCATCCACAGTGAATAATGACTTGATTTGTTCGTAATGAGCTTCTAACTCAGCTGGAATGGTGACATTGTGCTATGATTATTTAGCAAAGGTTGTTTCCTTGTCAGTAAATGCTTGTATCGATAGGATTGAAGATTATTCATTAAATTGTATACTTACAGTTGAAACTTTAGCGTGATGAACCATTTTGTATATGAATATTCAGTATAATTCAAAGGGAAATTTAATAATAAAAGAAGCCTCTTTGTTTGCTAACAAGATATGAAAGGGTTCAGAGACAGCCGAATGAAACAAATAATATGATAAAAGGATAGGCAAGCTTCTGGCTTGTATACCGTCAACAGAAATAGGAAAGGAACCCGAGATTAATGAAAGTAGAGAGCTGGGAAGTGGATGGGTGTGCCTAGTGTTCACATCATTCGTTTGGAATGGGTGGGTGAATGAACTGGGACGGTGAATCAATCGATAAACCCAATAAATCGGCTCGGAGGGCGTGTCCCGGAGAATCTGGACTTGGGATCTCATCGCTTATCCACTTGTTTATTACTGTTGGTATGATACTGTGGTTGACAGATTGAGTATTCTTAGACTATCATTTATCTATATATATTGTACATAAGTTGATTAACACGTGTACTATCATAACTGCTTATAGGAGTAGTGATGTATCAAACAGCAACCAAAACTGAAGTCCATCAAAGGGTGCGATGCAATGTACTCCGAAAGATGATGCATCTTGTGTGGCTGTAAAATGGGAGATGATAACGTGGCTGTGAAGGCTGCTGGATGGTCTAGGGGTTAAAATCAGTCAACCGTCACCTATTTTCAAGGATAGGAGAGAACACTACTTGAATTGATAGTATTATCTCTATGCATATTGTTGCTGAGAATATTCGAGATAAATCAGGCTAAGTATTTACAAGGCTAATAATAATAACAGAAATAAACATTAGTTAAAGAGTAGGGTACGTAGGTATGTGAGACTTGAAAAAGAAGGATGGGTGGAGAAACCATACCTGCAAGCTTTGTTTTAATAGCCACTATATCTTATTTTCTCTTCTATTGGAGTAGATATATATTGAAATGGCTTACTAAATGAATCACCGTGGTATATATTCTTCAAACTTGTTCTTCACAGTCAAGGAGTTGTTTATTTTTTAAGGATGACAAATCAAGGATTGGACGATATAGGAGTTTTATCAGCTAAGAGATGCTCTGAAATAGGTGAGAACAAGATGGGAAAAGCATAAAAAAAAGAAACGGAAACAAGTGAAGGCTGTCGTTGTTATTTAAAACCTAGGCATGAAATTGCACAACATGAGCCAGTAAATAAAGGATTCAAGATTATGTATACGTGAAAGACATTATAATGATAAGTTTTTTAATTCATATTATTCTTTAATCTCGCTAAAGTATCAATTAAATCTGTTCCTTCCTCTCCAGTACTACTTGGGTTGCCTTGTTGGTGTTGTTGTCTGTTATTTCTACCACCACTTGAATATCCACCGTACCCAGATTGTGGAATATTTGGCATTGGCGGTTGAGATCCCGGTGCCGAAGATTGCAACTGGTTTAATAGCCCAGCAGCCACCCCCATTCCTTGGTTTTGGTTTTGGTATTGGTAGTGGGGTTGGTACTGTTGTTGACGCGGTAGTTGTTGTTGTTGCTGCTGCTGTTGTTGGTTACTGTTATTACCGCCTTGAAATTGTTGGGCCAGAGACAGGAAGGACTGTAAAGCATTAGGGTCCAGATTTTGAACAGCTTGCAGTAACTGAGTTTGTGGTTGGTTACTCTGTTGTTGATGTTGAGGGGGAGGAGGAGGAGCAAGGGCATGATATTGATCATAACGCGACAGTTCAGGAGAATAACCGCCGTAAGGGAGTTGTTGCTGTGGTAGCTGTTGTTGTTGTTGTTGTTGTTGTTGTTGTCGATTCGCTGGCTTTGCATTGGCACCAGCTTGAACAAATGGCTTTTGCCCACCTCTTGCACGACCACCTCTATTTCTTCCCCTTTGGTTGTTGCTATTCGAACCTGTTCCATATAATGATTGGTTACCATTTCTATGGTTATTCTGTCTGCCGCTATTTCTATCAGATCTGCCGGTTCTACCTCTATCGGATCTACCATTACTGTTGTTTTGACGGTTGGTAGACACACCAGGGAATTCTCTAGGTTCTGATGCAAACTTTTTAGCCTTTGATGATAAAATGATTTCAATTGCGGAATTAATTGACACTTCGGTGTATTCATCAAATTTAATACCACCATCTTCAGTATGTTCATACGACATCATATTGACAGCTTCATCAGAAGTGACTAAAACGGCAATGCAGCCGTCATACGCTGCAGATGTGATTGATTCTTGAGGAACGTCAGCAGCTGAAGTATTTGATTCCTCAGTTTCAATAACTATGCCATCTTGATTCAATCTCTTCAGTAAAGCAGTAATAAAAGCAGGTGAAGAGTCCAAAGTTGTTATCACTTTGACTTCAGTTTTCGCTTTAATTGGAGATCTGGATCTCATGGATTGTTGGGACCTAGATTCAGGTGACCTTGATCTTGATCTACGTCTTTTTCCATCTTTAGAAGATTTAACAACACCGCTATTGTTTGATGCAACACCGACTGCTCTATTAACCTGTTGTTTAGAAACTTCTAGATGCATAAATTTGTTATGCAATGGAACGTTTTGTTCTCCCATAATCGCTCTTGAACATTGTTCAGCAGTGGCAAATTGAACAAATCCAAATCCTTGCTTCAAGTTAACTTGTTTAACGTCGCCGTATCTTTTGAAAATTCTGTAGACATCCTCTTTCGTTAGTGTATTAACAGCCAAATTACCAATGAATAATCTCGAGCCAATTGGGAAATTATCCCATTTACCAGAACCCAAAGATTCATCTTCGTTCTTCAAGTATTCATTGTAGTCTTCACGATCTTCCTCACTCATATCTTTTGTTAAATCTGGCCTCAAGCAGAAAGGATTCATTGGAACTAAAACTTGAAATGTTTCATTAGGACCGATATGAGGTTTATTATAACTAGTTGTAGCCCAAAAATTCAAATGCACTCTCACGTTTGTGTTATTGGCGGCATTGAATTCCGATAATAAAGTTTTCTGCTTTTCGTATGGTGAGAGTTTGGCAAAATTTGGATCTTGGAATAAAGATGAAGAAAGGAAAAATTTCAAAATTTGGTTGAATAAAGGAACATCAACTTCTTCATTAACGAAATCAGATTCAGTTTCTTTATCTTGTTGATAAAATTGGGTTTTAAATTCTTGAGCGTCGGATATTGCTTCAGGATTATAATCATCGTCCACCACATTGATATCATTTTCCTGATCAGATTCAGCTTGGAATTGTGGAGAAGAGTCTTCTGTGGTTGCATCTGTAGTAATACTTGATTTCTTTGTGATTGGAACAGATGCGGTTTCAATGTCATAGTCATCGTCCTCTTCGGATTCATGGACTAATGGTTCATCTGAATGTTCGTCTGATTGCCTATCTGATTGCTCGTTCTCGATTAGCTGTTGGTCATCTTCTTCTCGTTGCTGGTCATCCTCCTGTTGTCGTTGATCGCCTTCTTGTAGTTGTTGCTGATCATCTTCAATTTTTTGCTCTTCCTCTTCATCTTCTACTTGTTGTTCTTGCTCTTCATCTTCATCTTCATCTTTTTCCTCTTCATCTTCTGCTTGTTGTTCTTCCTCTTCATCTTCTACTTGTTGTTCTTGCTCTTCATCCTCATCTTCTGCTTGTTGTTCTTCCTCTTCATATTCTACTTGTTGCTCTTCCTCTTCAACTTCGTCTCTTCCATCTTCCTCTGCCTGTTCCTGAGAACTATTTTCTTCCCAGCTGTTGGTTGAAGAAGATTGCTGTTCCTCGATCTCAGCTTGAACAGTTTGTTCAGGCACTGGTTCAGGTAATTGATCACTTAATTGATCACTCATTTTAGTATTATGTCGGTTTAACGTGTAGCTTTAGCTTGCTAGTATATTTTTCGCCCTTTAATGCAGAATGAAAATGGTGAATACTATGGTCTTAATTGGAAGACACAGGAGGTAAAACTGGCAGCGCAGAAATCCAAAGAAGAGTAAGTTATATAGATCAAATACTTGTATTTTCAATCCAAAGTATCTTGTTCTAGACTCAAGATGGACAGAAGAAGGATGCAAATACGGGGCAGCAGGTAATAAAACAAAACATACAGAGTCAAATAAAGCAGGACTCGATTCTCAAATGCAAAGCACAGAAATCAAAAAAAAATCAGTCTGTCGATTTGCAGTTACGGTTCACCAACAAAATTTACTTCTTTGTTTGTTTTGTTTATTATGTGCTGATGGGTCTAATGGTGATGGCTGTGATTGAACAAAACTGCATTAAGTCACGTATAGTACGAGGGAGCATATAGGCATCGATTATGATAATGTCGAGAAAGAGAACTCTCACACACGTGTATAATCACATGAAGTGGATAAGCAATTATGTGAATGCTACACATTTAGACAAGGGGTTTGTTTGCAATTTAACGGGGATTGATTGGCTTAAATACAACAGCTTTCTGTTCGGAAGAAATGTATATTTGAATATTTGTCGTATATATAGAAGAATATGTATATGTAATCTGTATCATAACCGTTGTCAACTGACAATAATTCGTAACAAATCTAAAGATTAAGGGGCATTAAAAGAAATAATCATTATACCAATGTTGATAGAGAAGAATAAACAAGTCCACACTTGTTCATTTTAGGGTCATTTTCTTTGTTTGTTATGTTGAGTAAACGAATCAAACGTTTAAAAGAGTAGCGTCTATAAACTGTGATGAAATGGGCTTTGTATATGTATATGATTGTAAATGAATGATGAAATGAACACAAAAGAGTTATCGGCGAATCTGTAGCAGGAGAGAGAATAAATAAATAATGATGAAAATAATGATGAGAAGACGATGATTATATGAACTTAGGATTGCTCTTGCTGATTCATCTGTTTCTTATGATCCAAAACTTTTTGCTTTAGAATTTCTCTTTTAAGTTCATTCGAGATATCAGAATCGTTACTTGAAACTTTATCAACAGGACAAACAACTAGTGAATTTGCAGCAACCAAAGAAAATGCAACCAAGAAAGTGGTTGAAAAGATTGATTTTGAAATCTTTGCTCTTTGTGTTGCTCTGAGATACATTTTCAAATAGGGGAATATTATGTATGAAATTTAGTTCGATTTGTAGCAATGTAATCTGCTCAAACTTGTAGCTGTAAGGAGTCTGAGATGAGATGTGACAGGAAGGGATGAGAGAGAAGACCTGTGAAGTGTGAAGGCTTGTAATGGGTGTTATTGACCTTTGATTATTTGCAACTATTAGTATAGGTAAGAGAACATGAAAACCTAGTCTTACAATCTTACAATCTATCAATAATACAGTAATACAATTCAGAACATCATGTCAGCCCTATTAAAACACAAGGACCGGCTGAAAAATTCAAGTTGGTAGGTGTGCACCACACCACCACCACCACCACCACCACGTTACTACAACAAAGCATCCAATCACAGCGCGGGATTTCACAATACTTTTTGGCCAATCAATCACTTGACATTGGTTCTAATATAATGTACTATATCGACGCACCAAGGATTCGGTCGATCGACTATTCTGTGTTTTTTTTTTGTTTTTGGTTTCTTCAGTTACCCGTCTTTCTGTCAGGATTCTGCCATCTGCCATTCTCCACATCTGCTCATCTGAAATCAAAATCCAATTTTTCACCCTCTCTCAGTTAATTTTTCATGATTCTTGTCTCCAGCACTAAAAGGAACTAACTGGCTACTGGGTCTTAGCGCAGATACTGTCGGTGGATGGTCAAAACTTAACCTATTTTTTGAATCCTTCTAGTCGTCGTACTAGTATTTATTTATTAACTTGATTATATCAAATAAGTAGTTACAACGGGCATTCAATCTAATAAACGCAGAAGAAATATGATGTCGCAAGTTAGATCAAGACAACTTCTGAAACAATTGAACCAAATAAGGTTACAATCATCATCAACTTCACAACTACCAAAATTATCGACAACTCCAAACAAATACAACTCAAAATCGTCAGCTTTCAACATAAAACCAGTTTTACCTTCTGGCTTATTCTATCATCCATCGCCATCATCACCAAACCCTGAATTAACGCCAAAGGCATTCTTACCAAACACTGATCCAAGAAAAAATTCAAGTTGGTACTACCCTGAACAAATAACAGAAGAGACGATATCCTACATGCCGGTTGTGAGTAAGCCTCGTCAGCCAATCTCTTATTCATTGGATAAAGCTCAAATCATTGAATTACAAAATGCTAGAGATAACGGTGTTACTAGAAAGGAAATGAGAGAAACTTTCAAGGTTTCGGATCATTTTATTAATATCGCAACTAAAGCTAACCCTAAAACTGTTAAGCTTGAATCAAAGAAAGTTAAGAGAGCAATGAAAGGCTGGAGTAAAGAAACTTTGAAAGCTAAAGAAACTAAAACTAAATTACAAACTTTATGGGAAAGAGATATCTAAGGCTCTCTTTTTGCATAAGAGATGTAGAGGCAGAGAGTTTAATCAAATATATATAGCTTGGGGTACGTTCACTTATTTTAATAAATGGCTTGTAAATAATTAAGATAAATATAATGTGTAACACAGAAACAAAGCATCTGTAGTTAAATGATCGTTTGTACATACGTGTAGTAAAATTATATAACTCTATAAAATGGGTAGTATGATTATCATGCATGATGTATCCAGTTGTAATTGTATGGATGTCACCTCTCCATATATACATATATATATTTAAATTATTAACTCATTCAATACCACTGACAAAATCCCCAAAGTCATCTTCATCTTCATCATCTTCGATATCAAATTTTTCATTACATGAGTTAACTTCGGAGTCTGTTGGTGACAATAATCCATCATCCTCATCGACCTCCTCCTCGCCTTCTTTCGCAATATCATAATCCGATTTGTACTTATGATTCAAATTCGAAATCAGGTCATTGTTGTCGCTGAATGACTCCTTGAACGACTTCAATTTGTTAAACCGTTCCTCAAAATCACGCAAATTAGAATTCAATCTAAGATCATCGAAGAAATCATTCAGAACCATACCCAATGCAACTTGTTTAACCTCATCCCCTACTTCTACAGAAAGTATAATGACATAATGCTGGGGAATAATCCTTTGTATTGTAGAGAATTGATCGGATTGCTTCCAGCATTTAACGGGTAATCCATCCTGGTAAATTTTTCTAAACCAAACATGGCCAAATTCAACTCTATTATCATCAACGTCCTCAACAGTCAACCCAGCACTGAATATCTTCTTCTTCTTTCGCTGATCATTCTTCTTTGATAAATCTTGATAAATCGTCAATTTACATCTCATTCCGTCTTTTAAATCAACTTCAGAATCGTCTAAGACATCCAAAGATTGTAATTCTGTTAATTCTATTGACCCATTAAACAAAAAATTCGATTTCTTGAGCTTCCAGTCCTCCGGTTTAAATTTATATCTAATTAATGGAACCTCCTTATACCCTTCAACTAATTTCTTATGTTTGATCTTGACTGGTGGTGCACCAAGTGACAGCTTATTCAATTCTGAGCTCGACGGCAACGGTGACGGAGTTGGTGACTTCATTTGCTGTGTTATGAAGTCTTCATTCTCGATAGGAATGTAAGTGATGTCTGGGGTTTGCTCCGGAGGCGGGATTTTATAAAATTTCAGTTTTTTAAAAGTTGATAATTTAGTAGAAATTGTGTTATTGTCAGTTGAAGTTGTTACAAATGGCATCTTGTGACGAGAAGAAACGAAAAGGTGCAACCTATACTATTGAAGGTACTATCTTGTAAAATTTATCAAGTAACTGGTATTTCTTATATACTTAATTTCAGTTTAAATTTTCTAAGGACTGGCAAATGCAGACAGTGCAGTTATTAACTGGGGGATGAGATGGAACAGACTGGAGGAGAAAGAGGTGTTACAGAAGAAGCTGAATGCCCCGGATGGAGCCTTGGACATTGACAGCATAAGCCTTTTTATAATGGTTACGTAATACATATCAAAGATAAAGAAAGAACAGTAACTAGCGGGGAGTTGGTTAGGTAATCAAGATGAGCTATGATGCGGACGCGACAGCAGACTGTGTTGTAGCAGGACTGATTTGTTTTGTTCTTTTATTGAGCTGACGGTGGTTTCTGGTTTCAAGAAGGCGTTTTGTTATTGTTGGAGTAATGATTCTAACGAAGCATTGCTTGATAAGCTTTGGGGCGATTGGATAGACCGAATTCAAATATGAATGCTTGCGAAATCTACTTTTCACGTTCTTCAGAAGTTGTTCAATCTGAATGTTTTGTATTTCACGAATAACCTGCATTACATACAAAATAATCAAAATAATGAACCAAAAATATAACCAACTGCTACCAGCTGCAATTAGATCATGTCTATTAGCAGGAAATACATTGTGAAAAGCAAGCTTTTGCCTTTAGTTCACCTCTTCCATCTAATTAAAGCACAAGTTCAACTATCTCCAAAATGCCAAAAAGGGCGCACTTTCCTCGCCCCGAAACCAAAAAAAAAAAAACCAAAAATTGAATCTCAAATTTGAAATTAAAAATCCAAAAACAACAAAAAATAACAAAACAAAAGTTTGAACTTCTTTCCAGCTCTTTTTGACAGTTAGGCTTTACCTTTGAGAGATTTTACATTTACTATATAGCTACTCTTCTTCAGTTCGAATCCACTTACAACAATACCCTCTGTTTGTTTGCTATTCTTTAATTCACTCCTTATACAAACATAGACATATACATACACCTCATACTTACAATTCAAAAGCCAAATTGTCATAGGAATATCTATATACAACAACGTACACAGAGACATTTAACAGAGTAGAAAGGCAAGACTAATATATATATATGTATATGGAAAACAAACAGGCGGCCATATATATAAACCAATGTCGCTCTCTGCAAATGAACTAAATTACCTAATATGGCGATACCTACAAGAAGGTGGTCACGAGCTAGCAGCATATGCATTACAAGAAGAAACAAAAATAGATGAATACGATGACACATACAAAGACAAGATACCACTCGGATGTCTAGTTGAATTAGTTCAAAAAGGTATACTTTATTCGAAAATAGACGATATGATACATGAGAAAACTACAGGTGGTGGACTTAAAAAAAAGAAAACAATCGTTAGTGAAGATATCATCAATTTAAACTTTAATTTATTTAATTCAATAGTGGAAAATGAGAAGAATGGTGTAACTGGTGAAAGAACCATATTACCGTTGAAAAGCGTTACTGACGAAGACACTGAAATGAAGGACCAGATAGCTGATGAACTTCAAAAAGTTAAGCCATTAGAGAATGGTATACAACCAACTGCTGATGCTAAAGAAGACAGCAAGCCAGAAGTTGAACAAGGAATACAGCCAAAATTAGAAACAGTACAACAAGGGAACAAAGAAGAGCAAGTAGAAGAAGAATCATTTACTAAAGTTCTTACTGAATATTATTCATTTGCACCTTCACTTACAAATGACTGGAACCCATCGCACCCGGATGTATTGTCCTGGGGTCAACGTGATTCACACTCTGGTATATGTGCATTGATAACAAACCCAACCACTGAAGTATTGGAAACTGAGTTGAAACTATTAACAAATCCTGCTAATCAAAAGGATACAGTGGCCATATCATGGTGCCCTAAAGGTCACTCTTTATTAACTTCATCTGAAACTGGTGAATTAAGATTATGGGATGCTAATGGATCAATAAGATTTGTGATGGCGTTACATTCTGTTCCTGTTTTGGTTATCAAATGGTCACCAAATTCAAGTTTTATTCTAAGTTTGGATATCAGTAATAAATGTATTATTTGGGATGCGTCTACTGGTCAGTCCGTTCAAATGGTTGATAATTCAATCTCTTCTACAATCAATGCAGCTTCCAGTTTATTGGGAAGCTCCAATGAAAACAATGATTTATGTTTCGGTACTGATGCCTGCTGGTTAGATGATTACAAGTTTGTCATACCCGGTTATAAATACACGTTACAGGTGTACCAGCTAACGCCGCCAAACTCTCTCACAGCATTATCATCGTCAACCATAAATCCATCTACTCCGCTAGGTATCCTATCAGGCCATCTAGATACAATTTCTACAATATCGTATAATTCATTCAACAAACTATTATGTTCATCATCTGATGATCAAAGCATTAGAATTTGGAAAGGTAATTCAATGAACTCTTTGCAAGTTCTAGTTGGACACTCGTTACCAATAACGTATTTATCATGGTGTAAACTCCCAGAAACGAAGAAAACAGAAACCATTGATCATCAGTGGGGTGTCGTTTCTTGTTCATTGGATAGTTCGTTGCGTATCTGGGATATCTATAAGAATAAGGTGTTGGACATGAAATTGACCCAAGATGGCTTGCCTATCTTAGCCGCATCCTTAAGTCCGAATAACGACAAATTGGTCACTGGTGACTCCGAAGGGAATGTTGTTGTTTGGAAGATCGAATCCCAAAACGATGACAAGAGGCATAATAAATTGAAAGTTAAGTTTGTCGAATATGGGTGTTATCAACCTGCCGAAGAGCTCACTGGTGATAACGTTAACGAACGAAGCAATTACATAAGTTCGTTGAATTGGAATGTAGATGGTGAGAAAATTTGCGTTAGCTATAGTGGATTGAAGAGTTGTGTTATTAAAGTTTGAAAACCCTGTTTTATTATTATTATTGTTACTAATATTTTGTATATTTGCCTTGCACCTCCTTTTTTTGTATTTTTCCTAACAAATTGTATAATCTTCCTCGTTTTGAACATACAAAAGCCGCTTTTTAGTACGCCAGCAATGTTTCAATCTACAGTATTCGAATTGTTTTTAATAAGATAAAAAAAATGTACTATAAGCTTCAGATTTAAATTGCGTCATAATATTCAAAAATAAAAGTCTATGCACTAAATACATATACATTGAAAATAAATGTTTAGTTCTTACCAATACCAGCATCATACTTTTTTCTCTTTTCCGAAGCATACCTCCAGGATCTACCCAAGCCAGCAGTCGAAACGCCTTTCAAGCTTTGCACCAAAGCGGGCCATTTAACAGTTTCCGTAACACAAGCTTTCAAAGTGTTAACTAATTGTTCATCATTCGAGACTTTGGCGATGAATTCGTTCGAGTGGATTTTGGCAATGTTGGATAGATATTCCCAGTCTTTTCTATTTATTTCTGACAATTTGGAGTTCTTCGTCGTTGTTGAGTTGGTCAGTTCTGTTGAAAAAGCTTGCAAGTCCGCAAACGACATATCTTTCCCAGGCAATAGCTTTTCTTGTGTTTCAAGCGAGGGGTTGATGGTGTGCTGTGATATAAGGTCATTTTGATATTCAGATGCGTATTTGGTTGTGTATTTCGATAATATCTTCTTACGGAACGATTTTGGTAGATCTACAAGGATCAACGATTTGGCTTCAGTCGATGTATTTATTTTGAAAACGTGCTCTTCAGCATCAGATGGGGTTTGTAGTTGAATCAACGTTGGGAAATAGTTCGTTAATAAGGGTAAGTACATTTCTCTAAATTTATCAAATTGATTACTGACAATGTTGTTCACTTTGTTTGGATCCTCGCCTCTAACTTTTAACCTTGGGTCTCCTGTGTATGATAAGGATGCTATTTGATGATAGAGTTCAAATTCTCTAATCTCTGGTTTGTTCAACAAAAGTAACGACAGTTTGATCGCATTGACTAAATTATATTGGTTCAATAAAGAAATGTTTGGGGAGTTTCTTATTATAGCCACTGGTTTATGTAACCGTCCTGATAAGTACATCGTTTCCCAATTCATTAAATCATGAATCAATGAGTTCATCGAAGTAACTCCATATTTCAACTGGAATTGTTCACCTTTGTTACTTGTCATTGAAACAAAAGGATTGAAGTAAACACCAGCACCAAGATTGCCTATCTTGCTCACGGCATTCGAGCCTAAATGACGTAAAGACGAGTAATGGTTAGGAAATTGGTGGATGTTTAAAGAATGCCAATGGTCTGGGAATGAGACCGCAAAGATCATGTCAATTTGAGAGTTTGCCACGTCTATTTGGGAACCTTGGTTAAACACCTTAGAACCATAACCGAACGAGTATCTGATTGGAGCATTGAATTCCCATAGAATTTCTTTGAGAAAGTTGTCCATTTCGGCATTGTTTGATATTATTTGATTCGAACCAAATTTGTATGGCAACTGATTTGCATTCTTCAATTGCTTTAAGTTTCGTAGATAATAGTTGAAGTTAATTGGAGTTGATCTTAGTTTCAATAATGAAGAGTCTAGTTTACTGAATTTTTCCTTTTGCTGTAAGTTGTTGTATTCCGAACGGATACGGAGCGAAGTTGCTGATAGATATGAATCCTTTGAAGTTGGTTTGTATCTGTTGAATAGCTTGTCTAGTAACACGGAGTCTATTTCATCCTGAGTGTTTGAAACTGTTGAAGATGTAATATTTGAGGAGCTGCTGTCTTTTGTGGATTGTAATCTAACCGTCACAAGATATGGTAGTCTAGCTACTGCTTTTTTTCTGAGGCTTGCTTTAGATATTAGAGAAATCATTACTTCCTTTTCAAATGTTCTGAAGAACGTCTTTTAGCGGTGTTTCGGTTTTGTTGACTGTCTTTTGGATAATAAGTGAAATAAAAGTATGCTCGGTAAGATTGGAGAAATTTGAAATGTTTATAAGGCTTGAAGAGAACATCTGATAAGACAGAAGAAGTGACCTGTTCTCAAAATTAGCTGTAGGAAAGGAAAGTAGGTGAAAATTAGTAATGAGGAGGGAAGTACATTCGGAATTTTGTGGAGAGGCTGACGTCAGCCGGAGGGCGCGGCGGAATGCTCGGTTAGTATACGGTGCGAGGTGTGTAATATAAGAGGTTCAAGGTGTAAAAGCACAAGCGTCACGGACACTTTCACTAGCCACGTAAGGTGTGTCGTCATATGCTCAGCCACAGGATATCCATTCGAACACCGCCACAATTTCCGCGTCTTTTGAAACAAAACAAAAACAAAACAAATTTGAAAACAAAAACAAAGACAAAAACAGCAATTGAACTCTTTCTTCTCTTTCTTTTTAATCAACACTACTTTATCTTTCTTCAATCATTAGATCAACAGGATTCAACGGCAGTTTACTCATTTATTATGGTTGACTATCATGTAGAATCCTCCATTCCGAGGAAGAGACAATCATTGACGTACCATCGTCAGCACCAACCCCACGTTTATAGCAACGACATTCTATCAGAGCTAGATACAGATATGAATACCAAAAACATCAATAACAACATTTCAGCTTCATCTTCAAAGAAAAGACAAAGGTTAAGTCTGCTTCCTAAAAATGTCTCCTTAGGTGCACCTCGTTTAGCAAATCAGCCAAGTAATTTGAGAAGACAATCTTCATTCGGTTTACCTCAACAACCGCCAGCAATGACAGCAATTGCAACTCAACAACAACAAACACCTTCTGTTCAAGATTTACTCCAACAATCGATTTTAAGAACTACTGGCACTTTGAACCGAAGAAAATCCATGGCTGGCGCCTTACCTCCATCTTCCACAGGCAGATTATTTATGGAAGCCGCTGTCGCAACCTCATCCCAAGCTTCTCAGCAACAACAACAGCAGCCACCTCAGTATAGAGATCCAAGACCATTGAGAGATCGTCAATATCAATTAAAAATGCAAGAAGCTTTATTTGATTACTTATCAACAAACAAATTTGATATCGAAATGAAACATCAATTGACTGCAAAGACTCTGAAAAACCCTACACAAAAAGATTTTGTTCTGATCTTCCAATGGTTATTCAAAAGAATTGATCCCGGTTACAAATTTGTTAGAACCATTGAACAAGAAGTTTATTCCCTATTGAAGGCATTAGATTATCCATTTTTAGAGTCTGTCAATAAATCACAAATCAGTGCTGTTGGTGGTTCAAACTGGCACGTTTTCTTAGGTGTCTTGTATTGGCTATTGGCTATTGCGCAAGAATCCAGTAGCTTGGACAATATTGGATTGTATGCTTTCCAAACAAGCAATCAATTTTCATCTTCATTTTCACAAAATAAGAATGAGGATGAATCTTTCAACGATTCAATCGTTATCAAAGATCATGAAGTTCTAGAAGTGCTATTTACAAAATATACGCTAAAGGCTTATCAAATGTTTTTGAAAGACTCGGATTACAATTGGGAGCAATATTTAAACGATTTCACTCTAGAATACAGCAAACATACAGATGAAATCGAAAGCAATTTACAACGTCTACAAACTGAAAATAAAGAAATTATAATTAAATACCAAGAACTAGAATCTCACTACAAACAATTACGTAATGCCTATGAACGTGCTAGAGTCTTAGAAACTGATGTTTCCAAATATAAACAATTCATTGCAGGACAATACAAGCGAAAGGCCAAGTGGCCTGTGACAATTGATAAGATCAAACAAGATATCGAATTTACTAAAAAACAAGCTAAAGAATCTAGCGAAGAAGTCACTAAGATTGTTGATGACTTATCATCAAGAGGCTTTACTATAAATCAAATTGAATCAATGCAAAAGGAGAGAGCTACGTTGAGCTGCAAAATTGATAAAATTATTGAGCATATTAATCAAAAATACGATTTGATTGAAAAGCAACAAACACTTTTAAACCAACACTTCACTTCTTTAAACTCATCAATCGTGATATTCAACACAGCTTTACAGAAATATACTACTTTTGGTGATATATCGGCGACTGAAATTAAATCATTTGATGATTCATTACTGAGAGATGATAGACTGGGTTTGAAACCAAATGAAATGATACCAGAGGTCGAACATTTGAAAAATCGTCTCTCGTTGATTAAAGCAAACTTAACGAATACTTTAAATAATCAATCCGATATTCAATTCAAATCTCAAAACACACAAGATACTTTAGACTCTCAGGTCGTAGAATTGCAAGATAAACTAGAGGACCTGACGCAATCCATTCAAGCAATAGAGAATGAATTAAATGACTGTAAAGAATCTTTCCAAATTGACGAATCATTTAAAAAGAATCAAATTCAAAGGTACGAACGTGATAAGCAACAAATTGAATCTAAGTTCAAAGATGATAAGCGTAAGATTGAATCTATGTATGTGGAGTTGCAGGAGACGCACAGCCAATTGTCACACGATCGTGACAATGAAAGTTCCATGCTGATCGAAAAGATCAGCGACTGTTTACATTATGGAATCAATGCACGAGATTATATTTGGGATTTGCTGAATGGTTTTAATTTTCAACTGAACAATTTGGTGGAGGCTGAAAAGGCAGAGTCGTTAGATGGGAAGTTTATTTAAATTTAGCCATTGGTCTGTTTTTTTTCCCTAGAGTGTTTTATTAGTATGTATTTTTAGTTTGATTAGGTTTTAACTTTTATATCAATAGTTTAATTACAGGATGTTTAGATCTTTTTATTACTTTTTATTCGAATAAGATTAAAACGGCTTTGTATCATTTTTCGGAATAAGAACTTGATTTTAAGCATATATTAAACGGTCCCTAAGAGTAAATCCAAAAAAATGAAATTTTCTTGCTATAAACTGAAATATATAAAAGCATTAACTCATCTCTTGTTCTTTTTTTTGTAGTAGTTCTTTTGGAAGAACGGATGATGGGCCAACTCTTTGTTTTTATTCTTTGAGTATTCGACATAAGCCATATCTTCACCACCCGCCAACCCAGCCAACGAACCCTGATTCTTGTTGGCTCTACTCGTCCCGCCACCAGTCTTCAACCTTTTCGAAATGCCGTGTCCGATCAAATTATCAGAGTCTTCACCAACTTCAACACCGGCTAAATCTTCGTTTTTCAATAACACCTCCTGCAACAACTCACGACGTTCCTTTGCGGAGGAATAGGCGAGGCCAGGCAAGCTTTCCATGCCGTGTAAATGTGTGATGATCTTGAATGCATAACCTTGGTCAACTAAAAACGCCTGTCTTTTTGTAGAGTAATACATCTCTTGGGTGTCCTTGCTCACCAAGCTGTAGAAGAAGGCGTTGAAGCCTTCGTCGTTTCTACGCTTGGCTCTTAAAATACGGCCTAAACGTTGTGCTTCTTGTCTTCTTGAACCGTAATGAGATGAAATTTGGATAAGACACGTGGCTTCTGGTAAATCGATGGATGTGTCACCCACTTTCGATAGGAAGATCGTGTTGACTTGATCATTGTATTGGAAGTTTTGTAGAATGTTCATACGTTCCTGTTGTGGTGTCGACCCATAAATGAACGGTTTCCCTAGTTTCAAAGCGTATTCTTGTAGTGCGTAGACGTTGTCTGAAAACACAATAATCTTATCACCTCTCTTTTCATGGTAATGGATTAAAAATTGACAAGCTTGGAATTTCGTTGGATTCATGATATACAACAGCATTCTTTTTCTAGCTGATTCTCTCAAGTACTCTTGGTAAAATTCCGAGGTCATTGGACACCAAACTTCGGCACACTGAACGTTGGCAATATGGCCCTTTTGCGATAGTTCCATCCAATTGGCTTCGTACAATTTAGGTCCAATAAGGAAATTCAAATCGGAAATTTTTTCATCTTCTCTGACCAAAGTGGCAGTCAACCCTAATTTAGCGTGCGCTGCAATTGTAGTAACAACTCTTCTAAACATGGCAGCTGGAACAACATGGACTTCGTCCAAAATAATAAAACCCCATTCTCTACCCGTTAAGAAATCCATAACTTTTTGTGAATCATGGGATCTGTTTCTGGTGTTTGCCACCATTGAATAAGTGGAAACGACCAAACCTGCATCACCGGTAAACATTTCCTTGTTTTCAGATGTGAAAACGGCAACATTTTCAGGTTGAATAGTACACCATTGAAGGAACTGCTGTCTCCATTGCATGACCGACACCGATGAAGTACATAAAACAATAACCGATTTTCTAATCGTACATGCAGCAGTAATACCGACTAAAGTCTTACCAGCACCACAAGGTAGAACAATGATACCCGATCTAGCACGGCCATTACCAAACATCTTTGACAACGACTTCTCTTGGTACGGTCTGATTTGTGTCGATGGCTTTAAGTCAATTTCCAAATCAGGATTTCTGGTGTCGTGCCTGAAATCATACTCCTCCAACATTGGATAATCAATTTCTTGACATCTTTTCTTCACAATTTCAACAGAGTTAGAAGCAATTTCAAAGGAATGAACTGTATCCAAGTCATCATCATCGTCATCGTTTGCATCACCGATAACGTTAGCGAAGATATCTTCAACATCGTCTTTTTCGTCCTCTCCTTCATCCCCTTGTTCATCCTCTTCTTCGTCATCGAATATAACGTTCTTCTTTTTCTTTTGCTGTTGCTGTTGTTGCTTTGCCTTCTTTTTTTCTTCAGCTTCAGCTTCTTTATCCTTTTTATTTTTTTCAGTACCAGGGATGACCAAATCACCTTTAGTACTAGCTTTTGTTAACACCAAACCGTCACTCGTTGTCACCGTTGTTTCGCTGCTTTGAATTCTTAGTTTACCTATCACTTCATCTTTCAATAGCATTTGTAAAATATCGGCCTGCGGGGATTCAACGAAGTATCTATTATGCTTTAAAACAAGTTTGACTTTACCGTAACTGACAGTAGCTTGCTTTATGAAATTTATCACTGATGGTGCAATAGGAACTTTTGATAATCTACTCAACACCGAAATGATATCATCGGTTTCCAACCCAACAGAAACAGCAGCATATAAAGAATGCGTTGTGATTCTATATTCATGCATAAATGATGGTCTTGAAACAGGTTCTGCAATGGTAACCAAGAAATCTTGTGCTTGTTCTGACAAAGGAGAGAAGGACTCCAAAAATATCTTACCATCCAAAGGGCTAATCCAAATAGGTCTTGCAGTATGATCTGGTTTCAATTTTAAATAAGAGAAATCAGCTGCTCCAAAAATGTTGGAAACTGAATCTGGGATGAAATCACTTGGTCTATCCAACGAAACTTTGAGCAACTCTTCTTCATCAAACTCCTTGTCTTCCGATGTATCTTTTATTGCCAGTATTGACTCTTTTGTTTTAGACGATAGCTGACGTTTACGTCTGGTTGCTCTGGTTGTTTGTTTGATCAACTCATAGTCTGATCCGCTATCAGAAGCTGACGAATCGTCACCCCCAGAGGATAAGAATTCTTCGTCGTTGACATTACCATTGGCCAGTTTTGCATAATCGATACCTGATCTATTAGACATGTTACCGTTGACGGTTAGTTAAGTGGTTTATCAGTAAAAGAACGAAAGTGAAGTTGGTTTCAAAAGGCAAAAATTACTAATGATTGTAGAAATGTTCAAATAGAAATCAGAATTTATCCTTCCACGCACCAGCCACAAATATTTTTAACAGAGAACCGCCACACCATATTTCCCAATTAGGCATTTTCTTTTTATCTTTTTATTTTGATAGTCTTATTACGATGGAATATATGTCTTTGGGTTTGTAAATCGTATAGAATTAATAATATATATATATATATACCGTAAAGGAATTCTTGCATATGAAGCAAAATATAAAACAATGACAAGGGAAAAACGAAAGAAGCAGGGAAATGGTACATAAAAACAATACTGTGAGATAAAAATACAAAATATAGCTAAATGATCTAGTCTTGGAACTTATAACTTCCACTATTTAAAGTAATCGAACCGCCTCTGTATGAGCCTCTCTTCATCTTGTTCTTACCCTTGGTGAAATCTTTACCTCTAACCTGCATCAGCTTGGAATTGGCCATTTCACCCCACGTACCAGCAGCTCCTTTATAAGTGTTATCCATTAAAGTTCTATCTTCAAATGAAATCTTTTCTTTTTCTATTCTAGAAAAGTGACGTCTTTGGCCTGGTTTTAATTCGTCAACTGCAGCTGGAATTGGAGTTATGTCTCTGGAGTTTGTGTTGGATGCTGTCTTTGATGATGATTCATCTGAATTTGAATCCGATTGTTTGGGTTTCTTACTTGAAGGTTCTTCGGTGGATGGTTCTAGTTTTCTTTTCTTTGATGATTCATCATCTGAGTCTGAGTCTGAGGAATCTGAATCTGAATCCGAGGAATCTGAGGATGAATCTGAATCGCTGCTTGAGTCTGATGAGTCTGAGTCTGAATCGGAGCTGTCAGAATCAGATGAGTCGTTGTCTGAGTCTGAGGAATCGCTGCTTGAGTCTGACGAGTCTGAATCACTATCTGAGTCTGAAGAGTCGCTGTCAGAAGAATCAGAATCAGAATCAGAATCAGAGTCTGCAGTTTCTTGTTTTTTCTCCTTCTTTTCATTTTTATCTTCAGAGTCTGAATCATTGTCTGAATCGCTGTCCGAATCACTATCTGAGTCGCTATCTGAATCACTATCAGACGAGTCCGATGAGTCTGATGAATCTTCCTTCTTTTCCTCAACGATATTAACTTCGATAGCCGCTGGGCTTTCATCTTCTGAGCTTGAATCGGAATCAGAGTCAGAGTCAGATGAATCTTCATCACTATCATCTTTCTTTTTTTCGCCCTTTTCCTCTTCGTCGTCAGAGGACTCGTCAGATGATGAATCGGAGTCTGAGGAATCTGAGGATGAGTCTGATTCTGAAGCCTCTTGCTTACTTTTTTCTTCTTCTAAAGTTGATAGTAAATCTTCCAATTTTTTGGTGACTTTTGGTTCAATTGAAGAGTCAGATGCTTTGGCAACTGCGGACGCAGCCTTTGAGAAACCTTGTCTGTTTAAGTAATCTATGATATAAGATAAAACCAATCCTTGAGAAGCAGACATTTTTATTCTACGATAAGTGTTATAATTCTAGTCCTATTCAACCGGTAATGAATGTAGATCTATTACTTTCAAAACAACAAAACACAGAGAAGGTCAGTTAAAGGGCTCTTTCTTAAACTGATAATACAAGAAAAAGACTAAAAATTTTTCAGAATCAGTAAAAGAAAAGCAAAAAAAATTCCAGAGATAGCAGAAGACGTCCCAAAGAGGAAAGCGCCACACAACTCCTCGCACCGCTACCAAAAACAGGAGAAAAATCGTTTTGTTAGCGGAGTGGCGACAGGACAAAGATGACGTTACAACTGGTGTATAAAGTACGTGTTATAGATACACACATACACGTTTACCAGTTCAGAGGTACCACTCTCTGGCCCTTACAAGTTGATTTATCTTTATCTAGTACACCAATAGACAGGATACCGTCAAGAGTTTTTACAATGTCTACTGAAAGAAAGATTGTGATCATCACCTCAGATGGTGAGAAGTTCCCTGTCGAGAGAAAAGTTGCAGAAAAGTCCATCTTGATCAAGAACATGTTGAAGAATCTACTACCAATGGAAGGCGAAGAGGATGAGGACGAAGACGAAGACGATGACGAGCCAATTGAAGTTCCAACTCAAAACGTTAGATCTGCCGTCATGAAGAACATTTTAGAGTGGTGTGAACATTACAAGGACCACAACTTCCCTGATGACGAACAAGACGATGATTCCAAAAAATCAGCCCCAATCGATATGTGGGATAAGAACTTTCTAAACGTTGATCAGGAAATGCTATACGAAATTATATTGGCCTCCAATTACTTAAATATCAAGCCTTTGTTGAACTCCGGTTGTAAAGTTGTTGCAGAAATGATCAGAGGTAAGTCTCCAGAAGAAATCAGAAAAACCTTTAACATTGTCAACGACTTCACTCCTGAAGAAGAAGCTGCTATTAGAAGAGAGAATGAATGGGCTGAAGACCGTTAGATGGTTGGCGTTGGTATTTGTTAGTTAATGTATAGTTCAAATTACATATGTATATACATGTATGTGTTTGTTTTTGCTTTTATAAATTTTAATGAAAAGAAATATATCGAATCATGAGATGAGATCATAATCATGGTGTATATAAAAGTATGTGTGTTTATAGTATATGCTTGTATACTCTTGATGATGATTGACTACCTGTCTGGTGTCCAAAGAACGTATCAGAGTAGAGATTGTGCCGCTTTATCTTACAGAGAACCCCTTTCTTTACACCCCATCGTATTACGTAATTACATATATAGCAGATAGCACCCGATGACATAATCACTATCATTTAGGAGTTAAATTCCATTTAATTTTTACGTTGACGTACAAATTGGAAGACCGGGATTAATTCTTAAGCATTGTTCCGGATTTTATCAACTCGAATTGCAGTTTTCCTTTGCTGCTGCTTGCTTGGATGGTTGCTGCTTTGCTACTTTGCTTTGTGTGGTGGTTAATTTTTAAAAGGGACTTTTGTTACACTAATTTTAATATACCATAAACAACTAAGTTGTTCAACTTACTTCCATCTATTTTACTCTTGTATTTAGTTGCTGAAAAGAGTACGCTATTTCCAACATTCTCTGAATTGTCTTATCTTACGACCTAAACTATAGAACCTGTATATTATTAGTTAAACAGGTTTCCACTTCCCCCTTCAACTTGGGAGCTTTGATACAAAATTGACTAAACAATGACTGATGTTCAATCCAAAGACATCTCAAGAAGTTCGTCCTTCAGATTTAAGAACATTTTAAAACAGAAGATTTCTCAGTCTTCAATCAACGCAGCCACCCTTTCTAGTTCAAAAAAGATGGTGAACTCAAAATCCTTCAGTTTGAAGAATAAATCATCATCTTCGATTCCCAAATCAAGATCCCTGCCGGTGAATTTAGCTGCTAACAATGGGGAATCCCACGAGAATCGGAATGTCGATACCACTGCAAACCAGACCCATCAAGATGATTCATTGAATCCATCCATTCAGCCAGTTTCTACCAACAAGTCTACCTCAATGTTCAGCTCTGTTTCAAAAAGACGCCACAAAGCTCAAAACGTATCGAATTCAAGTGTTTCCAATTACGAGGACGACGAAGAGTTTCTTGATGACGATGATGACAATATTGTATTGCCTTCAGCTGGATTTAATATTGATGCTACAACTGATAACATTCCTTCCCTGAAGGTTTCAAAAGCGACAGAAAACAATTTGGAATCAGGAGATGAGCTTTTATCTGAAGAAGGCCGGTTTGGTTCCAAGAAGGAGGGTTCCAAGAAGGAGAATCATAACGCGGTGGTGCCCGCTACTGGCGGTATCTTTTCTAGTATTATTAACACCTTAAATTTTAGATCTCATACTGATTTGAGTCATACTCTACCGGACAAAACTTCTAACAGTACAGAAATCAACACCGATACTGATGGAGATACACACAGTCTTAAAGGGAAAAAGGGACTGCCAGAGGATGCACCGGGTTCAACAAAAGATACTTCCTCAAGAAGTACATCGCCATCTTCACCAACCGATGGCATCAGCTTTAAACCAATTAGACAATCTCTGTTAAGTACTCTAGGTCAAGGTCAATTAACACTAGATCACTTCCCAGTTCCAAATTCTGAGCATGAAACAAATACTCAACAAGACTCAGTGAAGGCTAATGGTTCTTCTTCACAACTGCCACATTCTGTGCCTTCACAAAATGGATCATTACAACCTGTTGCATCTTCAAGTAATTTGTTTGATAAAACGGGCATACCTAATAGTCAGCCACTGACTATTTCAAACTCCAGAGGTCTGACTCCAAGTGAAAAGCTCTTCAGCCTTATTCCTAAACAGCTCAGCAAGAGAGGACTGTCTCCACTGGGTAACAGGGCTTTATCACCATCAACGGCACGTGACACGAGAGCAACTTCCCCTGGTTCGCTGTCGAAAGGATCTAGTTTCAATGCTGTCTATTCTTTAGCTTCAAGTAACAATTCAATATCCGGCGATGACGACCAAAGCGAGTTAAAAGAGATGAATCTGAACCACCGAAGCAAATCCATAGGATGTAAGAAGAGATTGCGGTTGTCAATGACCAGTAAAGACCATAAGAGACCCTCGTCACTGATCGAACATTCTAACGTCTTATCTAGATCCACAACTTATGCCGAGCTGGATTCCGTTGATCAAACTGCCTTTCTAAAAAAGAAAATGGATAAGTTAAGTGAAACACTAGGCATGAAACTTCCAACTGAAAAGAGACAAGAGTCTTTCCATTCTATGTTTTCAAATATTTCAGTTGAAGAAGTCCTGATTGAAGACTTTGCCTGTGCTTGTCGTAGAGATATTTTGATTCAAGGTAAAGCATATCTATCGGAGTCACATCTTTCATTCCATTCTAATATTATTGGTTTAGTGACCCATTTTAGCGTTCCGTTATCCAAAGTTTTAACTATAAAGAAAAAGAAAACAGTCGGTATACCGAATGCAATTGAACTTAGTACAATGCATGACAAATACACTTTTGCCTCCTTCATATCAAGAGATTCTGCTTTTGATCTTATAACTAAAGTGTGGAACAAGCTGTCCGATAACGAGGGTAACACTGGAAACAGCGGTAACATAGTTGATTTAGACATAGATGGCACTGAAGTCGAATCTGATGATCCACAAACTGACGACTCTGAGGAATTCGATGACGAGAAAGATGATGACGAAGCTTCTCCAACTAGACCAAAGGGAAGTGTTGGAAATCTGCCTAAAGTCGCCCCTGTTTCTTCAGCCACTGGAACATCCTCTACTACAAAGAAATCTCTCAGTGCCTCCGATAGTGATTTAGACGTTTCCGATAAAGAGAATATGGTTAAAGATGGTGAAGATGAGGACGAAGATGAATTTGGCACTATTACTGGACCTGGTACAGGTGCCAGTGAAAGTACGTTCTATGGATTGCCTTGTCTCGGTCCCAAGACACATGCCCCAACTAGTAATGGGTATGAAACTGATCCAGTTGACACCAAAATCATTGATGAAGTCGTTCCTGCACCAGTTGGTGCAGTTTACGGACTGCTATTTGGTGATGATGTTGGGTTCCTTCAGAATTTGCTCAAGGTGCAAAAGAATTTCGATATTTCAGAAATTCCTACCTTTGAGAACAAAAAGAGGACATATTCTTACACTAAACCGTTGAATGCCCCCGTGGGGCCTAAACAGACGAGATGTAACGTTACGGAAACCATAGAGTCGCTCGATTTCAATAAGAGTTGTTTGGCGATCCAGTCTACAGAAACGCCTGATGTTCCATCAGGTAATGTTTTCAAAGTGAAGACCAAAATTTATTTAAACTGGGCTGCCAATAACTATACAAAAGTGTTTATTGTGACAACGGTGGTTTGGTCGGGTAAGTCATGGATCAAAGGGCCTGTGGAGAAAGGTGCGATTTCAGGACAGAAAGAATCCCTTGGAATTTTAATTACCGAATTGAAGTCAAAGATTCAATCAGCTGTTAGTTCTTTACCAACGCTGGGAAAGAAAAAACCAAGCACCAAGAAACAAAAGAAGAGAAGAGAGACTAAAGAATTCCCTGAAATTGCTCCTGTTATCGTGCCTGTTCAGCAAGAGCCTCCTAAGCCTAAGACACTGTTGGAGTCAATTACGGATCAATTGGACTTTAAGACTATGGTGACGTTGATATTACTATTGCTAGTCCTGTGGGATAAACTAACTGGTCCTTCGTTGAAAACTTTACAGAACCAATTGCGTTTAGAAGGTTTGACCTCTGGTTCATCAGGTATGGGTATGACATTCAGTTCTGAGAGTTTGATGAGTAGTGAGGTTGATTTATGGAATTGGATTGATAGTAGAAATGGAAACAACGGTGCGATTTCTGGTTCGATTAAATCAGGGAAATCGATTGGCAGTGGTGGTTTGAGTAGTAGCAGCAGTAGAATTTCAGGAGAGAATACTTTAGAGAGCGAGCTTACTACACAGGAGTTGAACGAGGTTATACAGGTTCTTGAAAAGAGATTGAGTGGGCTTAAGAAGAAAATTGATGTTTAGGGTTAGATATTTGTTTCAAGTTTTATAATAAAGGTTTTGTAACTTGTTAAAAAAGATGGAAAGTAATAATACGACGCAGATTCAAAGGTGATGGATCGTCCATTTTCCTTGATGTAAAGCAGTCGCGTCGCTCTCTAGCGGTCAGGAAAGAGAGCACCAAACAGAAAGAACCCCTTTTTAGCAGTTTCCCACTGTTTCATCCAAATGGAACAGTTTAACTCGACACACGAGGAAACAATAGTTGCTACATAGTCATAAATGACTGAACTACCTTCCAATGAACCTTCTTTACCAACAAGCACAAATATGCAAGATAGTGCATTGGCACCAAAGACAGGGTTGGACCAAGAGGTATCATTTGACACCAGCGATACAAACTTGTTTGAAACGACCAATAGCGGTGATCTTACAATAGATAGTGTAACCGGAAATTCACAACTAACTTCATCAAATAGTAATAAAGAGAACATACCCTTAGATTCTTGTAAGCTGATACAAATCAAAAGAGAACAGTTGCAAACTTTACAAAATCATTGTGAAGAATTGGTTGATTCATTGGGTTTTGATAGGTCTTGTGATGTTGAACAAGTTGCTGAATCAATAGTGAAATCGCACATAAAACAATTGAAGAGATATAACGAGTTAAAAGATGCTGCTTTAAATTTGGTTGGTTTGATAGCTGATCAGAAACAGGTAAGGGTTTGTGATATCTTAGAAGAGATGGGCGTTGTTGACGATGAATGAAGTAATTGTTTCATGATACTTTAAGATGATGCCATACTCTGATTTCTTATACACTAGTCACAAAAAGCCACTTTAGTAAACTGTACAGAGTATGTCTTTACATGCTTTGCTTATTACAATGAACTGGCTTGGTTAATTTTGATCATTTCTTTTCCTAGTAACTACCCGAAGCTTTGCTAATAGAATCCCTTTAACGATTGAGTATTAGCCAACAAGTAAAAAAGTTCAAATCTCCTCCCACAATCCACCAGCTTTTCCTTTATTTCCTTTTATTACCTTTCGATTATATATTCTTATCTATTCTCAATCAAATATATTTGCAACTTTAAACCTCTCTTATCTTACAAACCTAAATACATTCACATGAATCTCTCACTTCAAATCTTGTAAAATCCTTTTCAAATTACATAGTCTCTTCCAACAAACTGAAAAGCGGGGCCACGAAAAGTGATCTGGAACATTCGATCTCCCAAAAGAATACTGATTTAACTGACTTCAAGCGTAAGAATGAGAGTAAGAAAACCAACCGTCGATGGATCAAAGAGTCCGATTCCCCGGGCTGTGCTTTAGATTAACACAGACCCCGAAAAATGTCAAATGCCGGCCAAAAACCGACTCTTCTTAAATTGCTAACTCTTCAACCAGTTGATCATATTTGCCACTCAAACACCAGCACTTGTAGTCGATTATAGTCTGCATTTATAATCCAAATTATTCCACTGATAAACCCATATAAGAGTCCTGGTACACCAATTACAGGTATCCACTTAAACAAAAGGCTACGAAACTCCGTATACAAGCCAACTTCGAGATCATGTTTACGCCTGTAGAATCAGCAATTGGAGCCCTGTTGCTCCAATTTTCAACTTACTCCTACATGAAAGCAAATGGTAAAGCAATTGGATTCTCCAGCAGTATTTACAACTCACTAATGAAAAGAGCACCAGATTCAATTGCCATTGTTGCTGGTGTTCTACTATCAGCACCGTTTATCAGCAGCTACCTTCCAAGCTTCATCCCACACTACGGAAGTACTTTATTGAACGTCTTTTCATTCACTACTTCCAGAGACAGCGTCTTCCATTTGGGCTCATTAGCTAATTCTATAACAAGTGGTTTACTTGTTGGGTTGGGAACTTGTGCTGGATGCGGTTGCACTTCCGGGCACATGCTTTCTGGACTTGGTAGATTAAGATGGAGATCTTTTGTCGCTACTCTTGTCTTCAGTGCTTTCGCCATGGCAACAAGTACATACTTGGATAACGGTGCTACTTGTTATCATTTGGGATTAACTACACCTTGCTACAACTACGACCCACATTTTACGTTATTTAACACTCATAAGGGAACGTTGATTGCCATTTTAGTCTCTGGATTTCTCAATACTTATGCTGTGATGCCTTTCATTTTGAGAAAAATCAAGAAAACAGGAAACAAGACTGCAATTACCGTTGCTAAATTTGTTTCCGGTTTGAACTCGGGATTCTTATTTGGTTTAGGTTTGTGTATTTCCGGAATGGCATCTCCAAGTAAAGTTCTTGGTTTCCTATCCATACTGAACCCAACAAAGTTCGACCCATCGTTGTCCATGGTTATCTTATTTTGCATCTTGCCAAATATTGTTCTCTGGTCTCAAACGCTGCCCCAGAAGCCATCTGATATCACCGACGCAAACTTGCCAATTTTGGAAGATAAGTATCACTTGAACTTTAGCAATAAAGTTGGACTAAAGTTTTTGATGGGTAACGTGCTGTTTGGGTTAGGTTGGGGTCTTTCTGGCATTTGCCCTGGCCCTGGTTTAATAAGCCTGGCTTTCAATGGGTACAAGGGTGCTATTTGGATCACTTCATTCATGTTGGGATACTTTACTATGAAAAATTTTTCAGGTTCAATTTAGTAATCATATTCTTACTTTTTCAATGCTTTTTTTACGTCAATGGACATCTGAGAAAACACCCACACAAGAAATAAATTTTTGGATTTGAAGAAAGGTATGACTTATTTACCGTTTCAAAACAAAAAACAAACAAACAAACATAAAGCAATAAAAACGATTAAACTAGTAAGATTCGTAAACTAAAGACCTAACCTCGTAGTTTTCATTGGCTTCTTCAATATCCTCCCAGTTGCCAATAAAGTCGTCAGCACCTCTCACGATACCAGGTAATGTTTTACCACCACTGTATCTTCTCCAAACTTTCTTCGCTTCTTCATCCGTACCCAAGTCTTTGAACTCAACGGGAATCTTATTAGCAGTCATGATAGTTTCTAATCTATTTGTTCTAGCCATGATTTGGAACCCACCAGCCAGTGATGTATATATGTAAACTGGCTCATCCTCAAAAGTCATCTTCGAAGCCTTTGGAACGTACACGCCACCAGACGGGGAAGGCTTGGAATCCTTTGCCTGCTCCTTTTGAGCATTTGAAATTAATGTTTCGATATCATCTTCCTCCTCTTCCTCCTTCTGGGATGGAGCTGATTCCACCTCTTTGGTGACGACTGGTTCTTCAACTTCAGGCTCCGATTTCTTTAGGTTGATAGTCGAATCATCTTTTTCTTCAGCACCCTCTTCTAATTCTCTTTTTGTTTCTTCTTGAACTTTTGATCCTTCAGTAGAGTCTTCTTTAACAGCTTCATCTGTTGGTTGCTCCTCAGCTAAGCCTACTTCACTTTTTCCAGCGTCAATTTCTTTGGGGGCATCCAATTTAACATGTTCACTATCTTCAGGTTCTTCTTCTTCTTTAACTTCGTCTAATCCAACAGCCTCCTGCAAGCTTTTCACTATAGATTCCTTATCACCAGCAATCTTGGAACCTTCATTGACACTTCTAGTGCCTTCGACAATCTTCAAAGCGTTAGAAATAGCATCGTCCAAATCAGCCATGTGTGAAAGATCACTGTCATTCATTAAAGCACCTTCATTTTTCAATTCAATTTCTTCAGATGCCTCTGGATTGTCAATGGTTCTCACAGCAGATGACTCTCTACCAGTATCAACCCTCGATCTTGATCTCGAAACAGATCTCAAATACTTTAACGATGAAGCGTTGGTTATTCTAACAACACCAGGCTCATGTCTTGGTCTTCTTTCAAATTCACCAGATGAAGAAGAAGATGTATTTAAGCCAGTATCGCCAATTAAAGAAGGCGTAGAAGTACCAGTAGCAACAGCACCAAAATCTAGCGGCGCCGTAGAATTATAATCATCGTTCGATAATCCGCTATGGTAGGAATCACCTCGTGCTAAATGTGGCTTATGCGTACCAGTACCTTCTCTAAATGGGGATGCTCCCTTGTTTCTTGATCTGGATCTTTGTCTTTCTTGTAACAGTCTAGAGTTTGAACCTTCTCTCATGCTTGCTGGAGCAGTCAACTCTGAATCCAGCTCAATAGCCGAATCAGGAACCTCTGGGTCTTTGATGTTAATGTTCAATTTCTTTGAGATTTCATCTTCCAGTTTCTTATCCTCCAAATCTTCAATGGCTTCTGGATCTTGACCTTGATTGATCTTCTCTAAGATATCATCAACGGTAGTCAACTCTTGTGGTTTGAACAGTTCAGGCTCTTCGGTTTGAATGGAAGGAGTCTTAACCGATGGACTGTCGTATTTGAAGTCAGAAATATCGTGAGACATGGCGGCAGCGGGCGCAACGTACTGGCCCGCATCTCCACCAAAGATTGTTGGTTTCTCCTGCTCATCATCTAACGTAGCTTCGTTAACACCAAAGGCAACAGTATCAACATTCTTAGTAGCTTCACTAACCTCTTTCTTCAATTGCTCCTTGACTTGCAAAGCATCTTCTTTCAAATGACCTTCATCGTCCATAATGGTATCCAAGACTTCACCATCTTCATCATTCAATAATCCTCCTTCAGCCTTCAATTCGTCAACTGAAACATAATCAACATTAGATGTCGAAGGATTGCTCTTGATCACTGGTCTTGTTGCCGATACAGCCCTTGATCCAAATTCGCTATTAGCTCCAGAAGTATTATTTGCTGTCAATGAGGATGATGCCTCTTCAGCGTCATGAGAAAGAAAGGAGTTTCTCACCGAAAACCCTATCAACGAGGATTGGTTTGTCTTTTGAAACTCTTCAAACTCTTTGTCCATATCCATCTTTCGTAGAATTGAATTTATTTTTCCTTTTTGTCAAATCGGTTCTATTAGTATCTATAATTAGCCAATAATGATTATAGACTCTAGTTTACCAGCTCAATACCCTTAAAACCCGGGGATCAAGCAGCAGCCAATTGTCTGATCTGACGTCCAATGACTTCTCCGCCATTTGCAACAACTCTGACAGCAGCTCATGATGGAAGCTTGAATCAGAGCGATAACAAATCGCGCGTCGCTTGATATTGCGTCGATTAAAAACGCGTCGATGCCCCTCACACAGATAAGGACCACCCGGTCATCAACTACTTTTATACTTTGGGTAAAACTTTATCACAATTATTATAAAAATGCATAAAAGCAAACAGAAAAATAAACAAGACTAAGAATAGAGGAGAAAAGAAAGAAAGGAAAGAAAAAACGGAGGAGGATAAAAACACATATCTATCTATATATAATATCTAATTATTTGGTCAATTCGGTAATCTTGGCCTTGGCCTTTTCAACGTTGGCTGGAGAACCAGTGACAGAGATCTTTTCAGATTCGTTGTCAACTCTAGGGACGTTTATACGGACCTTGAATTCCTCTTCTAACCCTCTTCTCACGGTACCTGCAGGGCCGACAATGTATCTGTGCTTCTTCTTGGCAACTTCAACGTGATCGGTAATCACATTCTCAAGGTCAAACACAATGGCTTCAACTTCCTTGACGATTTTTTCAACGATTCTCTTATCACCAGCACAAACAATTTTGTTGGAGTCTGAACCTTTGGGTGGAACTTGTAACAATCTTCTGAAATCAGCTCTGCTTTCGTGATCATCAGAACCACCACACTTCAAAACAATTTCTCTTCTGGTAGCACCGTTCATGCCAACTAATGCTCTGTGCCATTTAGGATCAACCTCAATGGTAACAGAAGTGGCATTTTGCATCTTTTCAACCATACTGTTGATTTTTTGTGTGGCTTCCTTGATACCCTTCTTAGAACCAACCAACTCAAATTGGGCAAATTCCTTAGGTGAACCATTATCTCTTATTTGATGGATATCAACACCAGTATCGGCTGAAATATCCTTGATGTTTTCACCCTTAGTACCAATAATTCTTGGTAGTAAGTCAGCAGGAACTTGAATTGTTTCCACAAATCCATTTTCCTTTTCGTATTGGAGTAATTCTTTCAATTCTTCTTCAGCTTTAGCGACACCCTTTGATTGACCCTTGATGACAACTTCATCGGTCTTAACAGTGGCATTTTCTGATGGGAAATTGATCATAACGTTGTACTTGTTCTTCAATCTACTAACCCATTGACCACCTTGACCAATTAGCTTACCATGGTACTTTTGATCAATCTTTAACACAACGGTTCTTTCATCAGCCCACTTCTTAGCAGATTGTTGAATCTTCTTTTCACACTCATCAACGTTACTCTTTAAACCAGTTATTTTGACCTCAGCCTTCTCAGCCTTCTTGCCGTCTTCGCTGTTGTTGTTGACGTCAATCTTAACGTCAAACTCTTCTTGTAAAGCAATCATATTAGTACCCTTTTGACCTATCAACTTAGATAAGTGAGCAGTTGGGAATTCAATGATGTTGTTGTACTTGGAAGCAATTTCATAGTTCTTGACATCTTCAATAGCTTTTTCAACAGCTTTAATAGCCTTCGGAATTTCATTTTTGTAGCCAATCAAGAAAACTTCATCAGCAGAAGGGCCTTCGCCGTTGCTGTTCAACTTAATCTCAATTGTATTTGGCTCAAACTTGTTCAATAATAATCTTAAAGTGCTCCCTTGTAAGTGCTTTTGGTCTTCTGCAGTTAATGGGATAACTTCAGAAATAACGTTACTAGATAATTCTCTCAATGGTTCAAATGATTTTTCAACATTATCCAGCTTTTCCTTGATTTCTTCAGATGATGGCAAGAATTCATCATCTTCTTGTTGCAGTATCAATAGAATCTTATTGCCGAAACCAGCCAATTGACCTAGTGGAACAACAGAAACATTGTTTTGAATGGCAACAGTAGTATCTAACTTTCCAACAACAAAAGATTCAATGTCAGTAATGACTCTGATCAAAGAAGGGGTGGTCTTGTTAACAGTTTCGACAATATCCTTTCTAACTAGTTTCAAAGAGTCCTTTTGATCTTTAGGACAAACAAATTGAATTTCAACAGTTTTGATTTCATCGTTAGCTAAAGATTCGTAGGATGGGGCAGTAACCTTGACACCATACTTGGTGGATAATTGATCGAAGAACTTGGTGTAAACAAAGAATGCAGTCAAAGCTTTAGCATGCATGAAGTTACCACCGTGGGATCTAGCCAAATCTAAAGTATCAGTAACAAAATCGTTAGCAAGTTTCTTGCCAAATTGAATAGCACTTTCGATACTACCCTTCTTACCAACGAACTTAACAACGGTAGATGATGACTCGGCAGATGGGACTTGCACCAAAACGTTGGTTTCAGCAAATATCTTGTCAGCATCTAAGAATTGATGAACAGGCTTTGGAACAGATTTTTCTTCAACGACAATTTGCTTATCCAATGATTCTAACAGGGACTTGATAGCGTTACGGGCAGCAACGACACCGTCTCTGTCACCAGAGACTAGAATGTTGGAAGACTTAGTGCCTTGTAATGGAGTGATAACTTCAATACCAGCTGGTAGTTCAGCAGTTAATTCATCAATGGCAACCTTAACAAATGGCTGGAGTTTTGAGTCGACAGGAATTCTAACGTTTAGGCTTTTAGTATTTTCATTAACAATAGCAAGGATTTGTGATTTAGCGTCTTCACAACCTTCAATGTCACCTTCAACGGTAATGGTAGACATCTTACCAAACAGTTCATCGTCTTCTTCAATTTCTTCTGACTCAGAACCAGTAGCGGTTGGATGAACGACATTGATCTTGGTACCAGTGGATTCAACGATAGGTCTTAACGTCTTACCATGGGTACCAATGATAGTAGCAACCAGTTTTTGTGGCACACCGAATTCAATCTTGATTGGCTTGGTCATATGCTTGATAACATCTCTCTTAGCCTTTTGGATGGTGGCAATTGGGCCGTTTAATAAGAAAGTTCTCTTGTTAGTGGTAGTGGACAAGGTGGATTCAATGTTGACGCCGTGTTCAGCCTTAATCTTAGAAATAACTTTAAAGAAATCATCTTTAGAAGCATGCAATTGTTGATCTGCGTCAATGATAAAAGTCATTTGAGTGTTTGATGATTTCACAGCAGGTCTGAATTTGGAAGCAGCGGCAGAAGTGTGACCCGAGGCAGCTGGTTTGTTAGCAAATGGACCCCATTTTAAGGGAGTAGAGGAATTGGAAGCCATACTGGAACCTAGAGCTGGAAAAGCAGTTTCATCGTTGATGGAATAGACTTTCTTTGGTTTTCCAACAGAAGCTTCTGCATCATCCTCAATGTCGCCGTCAACGGTGGTATCTTGAGAGACAGTTGATTGTAAAGCAGGAGATGGAGAAGCAGAGGCTGGAGCAGTGGTGACCGAAGAAGATGGTTCTTCAGAAGCATTTTGAGCAGCATGCTTCATGGCCAATAATTCAGCTGGGGAAGACATCTTTTGTGATTTTAGTTCTTTTCTTTGTATCGGAAATGGAAATTAAAACAAGAGGAGAGCAAGACAGAAGAAAAACACAAGGGAATAGAAGAAAAAAGAATTGTGAACTGAATGATATAAATTAAAGCTCTTTTAGTTAAAAAAAAGTATTCGAACAATGGGATATATCTATGTATGCAATAGATATATGGACAGTGATGGGAAATCTAAGTAAACGAAAAACTTCAACAGGTGAGTGTGACAGGTTTTTGTAAGATGGTTTAAATAGCTGGTGGGAATGAGTTGAAAGATGGAATATAAATAAGAAGAATGCTCTTAGTATATGATAGGAGTACCGATGTTGTCAATTGTGCTTAATTGAAGGGGAAAACTGAAGTAGAAGCTAACGGTCAGGAACAAACAAGCCAACAAATGGGAACGAACTCAACAAGGTTGATGTAAACGGTATCGGATTCCAATCGAAACAAATCGAATTGTTACGTGGAGTTTTTCACGCTTCAACGAAATTTTGGAGAGAGAGAAAAAAAAGAAGAAGTTGGCTTACATAATCAGTAAAAGATCGACTTAACAACGATTTTGAATGTTAAGCGTCGATCGACCTGGTTGGAATAAGGGAGGACAATCCCCAAAGTTGGATATTATTGTGGTAATTACAAACAAACACATATGTATGTATGTACATATTACAAAGTAAACAACCCGGTACGTTTCTTACCCATCGGGTACACCACCAATGTGGCTACGTACAACCCAACACTGATACCCAATGCAACCTGGATCATAATCAGACCAAAAGACAAAGACGAAGTTGAATTATCATTTGAATTTACCGAACTATTTGTACTGTTACCGCTTCCTGCATTGACCAAATTATCAGCAGTAGTGACACCAACTAGCAATGACCCTTGTGAAGCAATACCGGATGGAACTTGGACAAAAATAGCAGGTAGCATCAAAGACACAGTCATAAATGAGCCTTTTGTAAAATACTTGTTCATAGATTTCAATAGTCTAGTGTATGCATTACTAACCAATCCAATGGTAAAACATCCCATAGTTGCGGTAAATTCTGTCGATCCAGATTTGAAATGCAAGGAAGAGAAATACGTAACCACATAGCCACACCCTGAGATGAATATCATAACCGGTAACTGTCCCCAACTTGCTTGGTTGATCAAAGCCAATCCACATGTAAATAACGGAACAAAAATGAATCTGAACCACGGACTCACGTTAGACGTACATGTGGTATTGGACACTGCATTGTGGTCAATCCAGCCATATAATGCAGAGCCCAACGTAATACCAAACGAAAGCATCAACGAGTAGATGAATGCATAGAACATTCTAACAGAACCTGCAACCAAGTTACGACTTTGCAACTCTAAGGAACCGCAGAGAATAATATAACCAGGTAAGATTAAGGCCAATGCGCCTTGTGCAATACCAGGAAAGCAAAAAGTGTTACCATTGTTGATCGATCCGATGGCTCTAGATATGAAACTGACCACAATACTTGCTGTGACTTCAAAAACAGAAGAGTATAGGGATGACCTTGGAGCCACAATAAATTGCAGAAAGCCAACAACCAACCCGACACCAAAAGTAACAGGCAAATCAATCCAGGAACCACCAAAACCCCAAGTACAAACAAATGCAGATGACAAACCGTATATTAGAACACAAGTCCACGGACTAAATTTAGGTTTGCGAGAAAGGATGCTCTCCAACTTTTCACTCGCTTCTTCAACCCCAATTCTGTCATGAACCACATCTTTGTAAACTTCATGGGTTTCATCCAAACGACCAAGATCCAAGCCCTGGGCACATCTTACTAACTTCATATCACTCGTTCTAGTTGAAGCATCACCAAAGGAGACAATCATGCATCCTGGTAGATAAATAAACGACCCATCAATTTCCATAACTCTTGCAGTCATCGACATGTATTCTTCTAGTCTATGTGTTGGTGCTCCGTACAGCATGAACGCTTTACATAACGTTAATATGAACCGTTGACGTTGAAGCACATCAGCAATATGGACAGTGATCCTAGCCGCTGCTTCTTGTTTGAATTTCCGTTTCATCAACTTTTTCCTCCGTGGGGGTCTTAGTTCATCATCACCGGCACCGTCATGATAACTCTCGCGGTACGGTCTATGGCTTTTCTCCCTTTTGGACTTAGACTTTTGTGCAAGTAAGTCCCTCTTTGGTCTACTGAATGAAGGTAGATCACAGTTATCTATTTTAACTTTCCTATGATTCGGATCAGGAGCACTTCCATCATCCGATGCATTACCACCACCACCTCTAAAGAAATTAGTGAAAGATACCTGAGATGAGGCTCTTCTATGACCTTTTCCAATTAGATTATCAGCACTGAAAGATCTATGCAGAGGTCCTCCCAAACCGCCACCCTGTGAAACAACACCACTGTTGTTACTATTGTTGTAATAACCTGATTTACTTCTGTAAAATGAAACGTTTTTCAACTTATTTTCGAGAGCTTCTGGGTCCATCAATTTTTCGATATCCGATAAATCACTTGCTGGAGTTTGTGTTCCCGATGCTTCATATTCTGAAGATGGGGCATACAACGATGAATTTTGACTCATCAATGGATTGTTGTAAAATGCTAAAAGACTCGAAGCAACTCCTTTTCTAACTTTCAGGGGCCTATCAACTTTATAATCGGGTTCACCAGGCTCGTTCATCTCATCGTTTCGTAAATCATCAAATTCACCATTCCCCAATTCTGGGTTGACTGTTAAGAAGGTACTACTATCCATTTTTTTAGGGACTAAGGTCGACAATGAGGATACCGAATGATCAAGACCAAAATTAAAATGATCGTTGACGATTCCCTTTGCCTCTTTTTGTATGTCAACTGGGTTTAAATGCTGCATTGGAATATCCGTTCCAATTTTGGATTCCTCATCCTCAACTTTTTCATTGAATCTTGTAGTTTTGGCGGCACCAGGTGCCAAACCTCCAGTCATTTGGTTTTGGTCAAATCCAAACAGCTTCGATAAGAAGTGATCGCCGCCATGGTGATTTTTCACAGATGAAACGTCCAGTATATCTTCATCTACCGGTGGTGGTGAAGAACGAGACTGCGTGAATCTTCTTTTGAACCTAGTTTTGAAGGAGTCTTTACTTTTTGATGACTCCGTCGACCCAATGCTTAAGTTTCTTGATTTGGTTCTCTTAGGTTCAGCAAACATCTCCATCACCTGCTGCTGTTCGTCCTCAGTTGATTCATCCTCTGAGGATTCTTCCTGATGGTACTGATAGTGATGGCGAAGGGGCTGAGTACTGGGCTGATGCTCTCTATCTCTCTTGAAGTTTGGCAAGTCACTCTCACTAACTGCCAACTGTGTATCTCTATAAAAATCTTCATCGAAATCTTCATCTATTTCTTGTTTCAACCGGAGTCTAGAATCATGGTACTCGCTGGGGCCTGCATACGGTGCCTTAGCAATTGTATCTTCATTGCTGGTATCTGTTGATATACTTGATCCCGTCCTACTATCACTGTTTGGATGCTTTTTCGTGTTGGCCTTGGGGTTTGTATTGGATGCAGGGACCTGGAAAGGGCTGAAAATAGGCAAGACAGGACCCTGAAACTCCGCCCCACTTTCATCGTCTTCTAGTATTGGGACATCTTCAATCGGTGATTTCACAAATTGGGTTGATGCTGGTATATTTAGCGAGAAATAGTCATCATTGCTAATTGTTCTGTACTTGGATTGTAATCTGGAAGGTGGTTTCTGATTTGAGTATGTAGGTGGTTGCTGCTGTTGTGGGGTTTGTGACCTTGATGTGGAATCTTCTGAGCAGGTATCACTTGATGTTCTTGTCAGTCCTGGAAAAGGAGTTGGCCTATTTGACATTGCGAGCTTGTTGATACTATGGATTAGTAGCTTTAAAGTCTAGTGTGTGCCAAGTTGACCCTGAAATTTAGTCTTATTGGTTTAATCTGGGGAATGCTAATGGAACTCCGCACCGTGTTGTATGTATATAAAAATCTAATGTATTTGAAGATGATGAATAGAATATGGTTATCTTTGAATCCAAAGTGTGTCCGTTTATGCAAACAAATATGCTACTACGACTAGAAAGAAGAGAGATGAAAAATACATATAAGATCCAACTGACAAGGCAAATGTTCCAGATTAAAATGAAAATAGTGGTGCTAGCTAAGAAGTCAAAATGACGTACCGTTGAATCAATGGAAACAGGGGAGAGGGGCGGACGAGCCGCGAGAGCGTTCACACGGTTAATTTGCCCCATATGTCTGTTTGTCTGTCACATCACTTGGATAATAAACTACTTCACTACTCAAATAAAAAGTAACAACAGATAATAAAGAAACGGTTTTCTGAAATTTAAAAGCATTATACAGGAAAAATATATACAACAGTATGTGTGTATATGAATATAAGAAAATATGGAACAAATAGCAAGTAAAGAAAGGAGGAACCCAAAGAAAAAACACAACAAAAAAAAAAACAACACAAATTAAAAAGAAAAGGTAGAAGTACTAATCATTATAAAAGGGATGTGTTTTTTTTGCTCCTTTTTGGCGTCTTTAATGAATCCACTGATACAAAACAAAAATGATTTCCCTTGTTTTCATTTTTTCTCTCTAAAACTAAATGATGAAAAAATTGAAGCAAAAAATGAAGAAAATGTAGCAAAGGACCAAACCAAAAAGAGTAAAGCAAAATAAGACAAAAAGCAAAAAAAAGAAAACACAAGCAAAAAACAGAAAACGAATAAATGGATTCTTTGATAAAATATATGTATATAGATGTGTATAAGAGAGAGAAAAAAAGTGAAGGTGAGAAAAAAACACAAAACACAAACCTTGGCTTTAATGGAGAATAGAAAATAACAACAGTTTTCAAAATAAGAGTAAAAAGAAAACAATATTGGATATAATATGAAATAAAATATTCACGTATGCATGGTGTATGATGAACTTCGTATGATGATGTGAAAAAATATAAGAGAAATAATAAGGATAAAAAAAAAGCGTAAATTAAAAAACAAAAAGAAACAAAATATTAATTCACATTTTTTTTCGGAAAAAGACAAAGCAAACAAAACTCAAACTATGCAAAATATAAAATACCCAAAATCAATAAAAAATTAAACGCCATTAAAAACAAGAGTATCAAAGACAGGTCAAGTGAGCACAAGGGAATATTATGGATCAATGGATATAGAAAGAACATGGTTCATACAGAGGAAAGAAGCACAGCTCTTTCTCTCTCTTGTTCTCTTGTTTTTTCTTCTTCTTCATTATAATGTACATTTTTTCTTTGTGAAATAAATAATAAAAAAAAAGTAAAATGAGGAGAAATACAAAAGGATATTGGCAATTGATAAAATGAAAATATAACCTTGTTCTCTCTTTCTATAATCTTATAAATTTTCTATTTCTTTCTCCCTTTCTTGATAATAGTAATAATAAACAACTTCTCTTCTTTTGAAACTTTTTCAATTTTCTTTAAATGAAAAAAACAACTTTTTTCTTTCTTTTTCTCTTTCCATCTTTCTCGAGGGCGATTCCTTCCCAAAAAAAACAATAACAATAAAAATAACAACAGCAACAAAAAAAATCAAAAACAAAAGATTCACAAAGGGTATGAGAATCTAGGCAGGGTCAGTTGATAAGCAAACTTACCACCATTGGGAAGAACCCGATGAAGCTGGTTGTTGACCGCCAGAAGAGTAACCACCGTAACCGGATTGGGCACCACCTCTAGAGTATCCACCACCGTTGGAGTAACCTCCGCCGTATCCACCACCGTAACCACCGCCGTAACTGTTGTTACCGTAAGATGATCCGCCGCCGTTGTATCTTCTGAAATCTCTGTTTGGGGTTCTACCACCTCTACCACCTCTGCCACTAGTTTTACCCATACTGTTTTCTCTTGATAATAATAATAAGAATTCTGGAACTTCTTGGTTGGCTTCGGACAAAATGTCAACTAATTCCTTAGCGACATTCTTGTTGTTTCTGTTGACGAACGCAGTGGCAATACCGGTGTTACCAGCTCTACCAGTTCTACCGATTCTGTGGACGTAGTCGTCAATATCGTTTGGCAGATCGTAGTTGATAACGTGAGTAACGTTAGGAATATCTAAACCTCTGGCAGCAACGGCAGTGGCAACTAAGATTGGAGTCTTACCTGTTCTGAACATTTCAATGGCTCTTTCTCTTTCGTATTGGGATCTGTCACCGTGAATTGAAGTAGCTGGGAAGTTTTGGTTGATTAAGAAATCAGACAGCATATCAGCCATCTTTTTGGTTTCAACGAAAATTAAAGTCAAACCAGAAGTTAAAGTATCTTCAGTTGAGGTTAAAATATCCAACAATGATGATTTCTTATCGTCATCTTCAACGTAGACAACTCTTTGGGTAATGTTTTCAGAAGTGGAACCGACTCTACCAACAGATAAGAAGATATAGTTGTTTAAGAAATCAGCAGCAAGTTCTTGAATTTCCTTAGGGAAAGTAGCAGAGAACATCAATGTTTGTCTGTCTTGAGTACCTGGCATGTCACATTCTTGAACAATATGTCTAATTTGAGGTTCGAAACCCATATCTAACATTCTATCAGCTTCATCCAAAACCAAGTATTTAATGTTCTTCAAAGAGATTCTACCTCTTTCTAATAAATCAGATAATCTACCTGGAGTAGCAACCAATAAGTCACAGCCTCTTTCCATGTTTCTCATTTGAGTGTTGATATCAGAACCACCGTAAACGACACATGGTCTAACCCACGATCTATAACAGAACTTCTTTGATTCTTCGTAAATTTGAGAAACCAATTCTCTGGTTGGAGCTAAAATCAGAGCAGTTGGGTAAGCCTTTCTTCTATCAAAAACGTTATCATCAGCTTGAACTGGAGTAGGACCGGCCTTGAAAGATTCAGATAAAACAGGGAACAAAAAACCACCGGTTTTACCAGAACCAGTTTGGGCACAGGCCATCAAATCTCTACCCATAGCAACGATTGGAACAGAGTATTTTTGAACAGGGGTAGGTTTGGTGAATCTAGCGAACTTGATGTTTTCAACCAATAATTCTTCTAATGGAGGAGAGGAAAACTCAGTAATTGGTTCTGGTGGATTGTCACCGGTAGCTTCAACTGGAATGTCATCATAGTTGTCAAAGTTAATACCGGATGATTGGAATTGAGGATCACCAGCTTCACCAAACAATTCTAATTCCAGTCTTTCGTTTCTTTCAGCTGGTTTATGGACACCATCAACAAAAGTACCTTGGCCTGGTTGGGGTCTCTTGGAACCACCAAAACCGCCTCTGTTGTTGTTGAAACCACCTCTGGATTGGTAACCACCTCTTGATTGATAGCCACCACCGTTATTGTAACCACCCCTGGATTGATAGCCGCCGTTGTTGTAACCGCCTCTTGATTGGTAACCACCGTTATTGTAACCACCTCTGGATTGGTAACCACCAAATGATGGTTGGCCTTCAGCAGGGCTAGCTTGAGGAGCACCTTCTCTTGATCTATGTGGAGGAACGTAGGACATAATAATGTATATTTATGTATGTATGTATGTATATATTAATAATAATAATTAATTATAATAATAAAAATAGCTTGGATAAAAAGAGTATTAATAAAGGTACAAGTTTTTATCTAAAAGGGCAACTGCTTCTTTCTTTCTTTGTACCTCTCTGTCTCTCTGCCTTCCAACTAAAACACGTACAGTAAAACCACGGACGGCAATTTTGCAAATTTCGTGTCGCCATCGAAGAAAAAATTAATTAAAAAAAAATTTTCACTGTTTCTTTTTTCCGAATTCGCTGACGAATAATCTTCTGGTGTGAGGGTGTTCTGGAAAGGAGAGTGTATGATCCACGTGACTACTGTTGAAGTAAGTGTTCTGAGAATACTGAACCTATGTTTTAATTGGCAGAATAAATCGAAGAAAAGGTTATTGCCAAAGTTGAAACGTGTCCTCAATATAAATAGAGGGTAGGCATCCTTATTAATCAAGTACCATTATATATTTTATATAGTTGATTAAGTAAGAATATATAATATAAGGGAATCGATCAGGACAGACCGGCTTTTCCTAGGGACAGACCAGATGACATAATACTTACACAGCTACTATTCCCGCGTGACATAATCAGTTCTAAATTT
>BCKW01000001.1:3129095-3352513 GCA_001600755.1 Ogataea methanolica
AACCTATGTTTTAATTGGCAGAATAAATCGAAGAAAAGGTTATTGCCAAAGTTGAAACGTGTCCTCAATATAAATAGAGGGTAGGCATCCTTATTTATTAAGTACCATTATATATTTTATATAGTTGATTAAGTAAGAATATATAATATAAGGGAAACCCTACAGACAGAGCAGACTTTCCTACAGACAGAGCAACTACGTAATATTTTCATACTATATACTAATTAAAAAGGTATCATGACATAATCAATCTTGCCCACTATATATTACTATTTACGTTAATTGCTCCAGCAGCTTCTTAACTTACTACTACCACAACTACATTCTATCTTCCTCTACTATAAGAACCCTTGTAATCTAGTTCTTCGTATGAATCTTTATCCTACCATGGAGCCACCAGTGGAGCAAGTCTTTGAGAACAGAGATGAGGTGGGCAAAACTGATTATGTCATAATATAGCATAATTTACTATGTAATATAACAATATTACGTAAATCTGCTCTGTCTGTAGGAAAGTCTGCTCTGTCTGTAGGGTTTCCCTAATATAATAGGATATTATATAACTCTATCAATATGAGTTTGCAGAATAGGATATCTATTCTTCAACAACTACTACATTATAGAGAGACAGGTTGATACAGGTTGATACACATAGATAAGGATAACCTTCAGGACTCTTGTTTCAATTTACTTAATTTATTACTTAAAACATCAAACTGATAAGAAAAAATATATCATTTTCAAGTACATAATAATAATCTACCTAACGTACAATATAAAAAAACTCACCAAAAAGGGGAAAAAACCCTTCAATTTAAAGTAAACTTAAAAAGAGGAACTTATAAATCCTTCTTTAAAGTACCCATGAAAGCATGCTTTTCAGCAGGAGTTTGGAATCTACCCTTACCGAATTTAGAAGCAGTGTCGATCCACTTCAAGTTAACTTGTTCTAAAGCTCTTCTGTTGGATGGACCGTATAAGGACTTTCTTAAGGTGATAACTCTCTTAACTGGACCTGGAATAGAACCCTTTAATAGGACGAAATCGTTGTTAACGTGACCGTATCTAACGAAACCACCCATTGGGGTGATGGTCTTCTTGGTTCTGTCAAATTCAGTAGCACCGGATGATTCATCATCAGCCTTACCAACTCTGTAAACCTTGTGGTTAATAGAGGTTCTGTGGTGGTAACCTCTTTGACCAGCTCTGGCAACAGTCCATTCAACGTGAGCTGGATGCCAAGCACCGATACAGGCAACCTTTCTAGTACCTCTGTGGGTCTTTCTTGGTAATAACTTGGTACCCCATCTGTGGGTAACACCTTCGAAACCGTGACCCTTGGTAACGGCAATGACATCAATCATTTCGTTTTGTTCAAAGACAGTGTCAACAGAAACGGTCTTTTCAAAGTGTTCCTTAGCCCAGTCAACTTTTTCGGAAACAGAACCACCGTTAACTTGAATTTCAGCTAAGTGAGCCTTCTTTTGAGTTAATGGAGTCTTTCTGATTTGAGTGTGAACTAAAACTCTAACAACTGAACAGTACTTCTTGATTCTGGCTAATTCTCTTTCGACATCAGCAGCACCGTTGGTGTACTTTTCAGAGTACTTGGTGAAAGCTCTCTTCTTAGACTTGTACCAGTTCTTGTAGAATCTTCTCTTAACTTCATCGGATAAGTGTTCAGCCCAAACGGTAGATAAGGATCTTAAACCTCTTGGGGTGCCAACGTAACCAACAACACCGACAACAACCAATTCTGGGGTGTCAACAACAGTGGCAGCTTCAACAACTTCTCTCTTGTGCATCTTGGAACCTGGTCTATCCAAGTCTCTAACGATGGTGGTCATACCAGCCTTGTAACCTAAGAAGGCAGTTAAAGCAACAGGCTTAGACTTGACATCCTTTGGGAAGGACTTACATCTACCTCTTTGCTTAACAGCTCTCTTTCTTGGTAAGAAACCTAAATGACCGTGTCTTGGTTGTTCGAACTTTCTGTGGGACATTGTGCGAATATGTATTTAAATTAAATTAAATGTTGTAGAGAAGGGGGAAAAGAAAATTTTAAGAATAAGGTGAATTAAGAAACCAGAAGAAAGTTAGAAATAAACAGTAGCAGTGTGCTCTTTTAGAGCAGAGCACAGCGAAGGGAATGAAAAATTTTTCTAAGAGTTTTTTTTCCAAAGAGTGTGGTGGGTGGTGCGAGACTCAAAAGTGTTCTTGTTTTAACGAGCTGCGGGTCAATCTCAGAACTGCGACATTGCAACTGTGGTGGTGTACTCCGATTCAACTCGTTACCCGCACCTGTATCTCACAATCGACGCATCTCGACCCACCCATTCCACACCGTCCCAATTTATTTCCTAATCAGGCAACAGCGCGGAAAAGTGAACCAAACCTCAACCGAAAATCTGCAAAATTTTCACATTTTTTTCCACTCCGTTTAATTTAGTCAAAAATATACAACCTCTGTCTTTCTCCAAAACCGATGACTCAGTCTTTTAGATTTTTGTAGGTTTTGTATTTTTTTTGTGAGTTTCCTCAATCAGCATCTTTCAAGGGTCATTTAAGTCATTTTATGAACCAAACATCAGACGATTACCTATCTGATCAAATCTGGAGAACCATAATAGATAACACTAATAATTAATTAAGATCATTTATCATACCCACCCAACCCCCCTTCGTGTCACACCATAGAGTTAAAACTACATATTAATATTACATCAAAAATAAGCATAATGAACTTTTTTTTAACTAGATCTTTACTAAAGGCTTTCCCAAAGACAGCTGTCTCCAACTCCATCAGATTCCAAAACCTTAGATTTGCATCGACAAAATCTTTAGACAGAGCTACTTTGACAATCAGAGATGGCCCAGTCTTTAGTGGCTACTCATTTGGTGCCGATAAGAACATCAGCGGTGAAGCTGTTTTCACAACCTCATTGGTTGGTTACCCAGAATCAATGACCGATCCTTCATACAGAGGTCAAATTATTGTCTTTACACAACCTTTGATTGGTAACTACGGTGTTCCTTCAGGTACTGCCAGAGATGAATTCAACCTGTTGAAATACTTTGAATCTCCGCATATTCAATGTATCGGTATCGTTGTCAGTGACGTTGCTATGAAATACTCTCACTGGACTGCTGTTGAGTCATTGTCCCAATGGTGTAAAAGAGAAGGTGTTGCTGCTATCACCGGTGTCGACACCAGAGAGTTAGTTACTTATTTAAGAGAACAAGGTTCAAGTTTAGCTAGACTGAGTATCGGTGAAACTTACGATGCCGATGAAGATGCTGCTTTTGAAGACCCTGGTGCTGTCAACTTAGTTCACAAAGTCACCACAAAGGCTCCGTTCCACATTGCTGCTCCAAATGCTAAGCACCACGTTGCCGTTATCGACTGTGGTGTCAAGGAAAATATCTTGAGATCATTAGTTTCAAGAGGTGCATCAATTACTGTCTTCCCATACAACTATCCGATTCAAAACGTTGCCAATAAATTCGACGGTGTCTTTATTTCAAACGGTCCAGGTGACCCAACCCATTGTGCATCAACCGTTGAAAACTTGAAGCAAACAATGGAACAGAACCCAGAATTACCAATCTTTGGTATTTGTTTAGGCCATCAGTTGTTGGCTTTAGCTTCTGGTGCCAAAACAGTCAAATTGAAATACGGTAACAGAGCACATAACATTCCAGCATTGGATTTAACAACAGGTAAATGTCACATCACTTCGCAGAACCATGGCTATGCAGTTGATGCTAAAACTTTACACCCTGATTTCAAAGAGTATTTCATCAACTTGAACGATTTATCAAATGAAGGTATGATCCATAAGACCAAACCGATATTCTCTACGCAGTTCCACCCTGAAGCTAAAGGTGGTCCATTAGATTCAACTTACTTGTTCGACAAGTACTTTGAGATGCTGGACGAATACAAGACCAAATCTGGATTAGAATTATCTGCCGATGAATTCTTGGCTGATATTTTACCAAAGGAGAGAGTTATTTGAATTAACTGATAAATAAATATATATATACACACATTTCTTCATTCTTTTTGTGCTTTCTCTTTGTCTCTTTTTCTTAGATCTATAGCTTGTCTGTTTGGCAACTTTCTTCAAATTCTACCACCAAATTAATACTCTATCCAAAACCGCGGCTGTGCAATGTGTTTCTTTTCTTTCCCTAACAGAATAAGCAGAAAAGTAGCGAAAATTTCATCATCCTCAAAAACTGTGGTGTTAACCTGTTTAAAAGTAAGCCTCTCTTCTCTTCTTGATCCAATCAACAAAAGCAAAGGGAAATCGTTAGCTATATAATTTATACAGATAGAAACAATAATAATCTAAAATGAGAGTTTTATTAACGAATGATGACGGTGGTCCAAACGATACTGCAAGTGCATACGTCAAATACTTAGTCGAGGCTATTGAACTTCAAACGAATTGGAAATTGACAGTCTGTGTCCCATCATCGCAGAAATCGTGGATTGGTAAAGCACATTTTGCAGGAAGAAACGTTGAGACGAACTACATATACACGTCGATCTCCAGACCAGATGACAACTCCTTCCATGGGCCATACGGACGGCCACAATCGGGATTCCAATCTGAGAAAGATATCAAGGAATGGGTCCTGATTGATGGCACGCCTGCCACATGTGCAGATATTGGAATCAACCATATTTGTGGACAGGATGAAGTTGATCTTGTGCTAAGTGGTCCGAATGTTGGTAGAAACTCATCGGCGTTGTATACTTTATCAAGTGGGACCATTGGGGGTGCGATGGAAGGTTGCCATCAAGGTAAGAAGGCTATTGCGTTGTCGTATGCCTACGATAAGAATGCAAATGCCAATTCTGAAATTTTGAGAGAGGCTTCGAAAATCGCCGTTAAGCTGGTTCAGCATTTCTACGACAATTGGAATCCAAATACTGATGTTTACAATATTAACGTTCCGTTGAAGGATGATTTGAAGTTCAAGACAACGAAGATGTTCATGACTCCAATATTTGAGAATAAATGGGGTTCTTCGTTGTTTAAGGCTATTAAAAGAGAAGAATCCGCTGATAGATCACCTGAAGCTGATATTGTTGATCAGTCTGTCTCTAAAGGTCAAACTTTCAAATGGAGCCCTGATTTCGAAAAAGTCCATCAGAATGTTGATGCAAGTGTTGAGCTTACTGACGGTAAAGTTATCTCTGAAGGTCACGTCAGTGTCACTGCATTGAAAGCTGTGTTTAAGCAGGTTGATGAAATTAATGAAGGTGAATTCACCATTGAGTAAGTTTTGAAAAATTATTATTTTTTTTTTGTGTTTTTTTATCAGTATATTGACTATAAACAATTATTTACAACGGCAAACAACTGAAGAAGTATTATATGGGACAGAAAAAATAGCAAACAGCAATGAATATTATATTTTTATAAAGAGAATTTAGAGAGATGGAGGAGAAGGTTTTTGGGACTCAAAGAAGATAAAATCATTGACAATGATACACATATACATTAGATGCATTGATTTGATGATGAATGAAGGTGGACTCTTGTTCTTACCGATCTTATTGTTTTATCCCCTTTTGCTTTCTTTTTTGATTGTATTATCTGTTTTTTTTCTGGTTCCTCAAAAGTTATGTGATTCTGGGTAATCACAACCTTACACTTTCCCTCTCTTCTTCTATAAAACGCAATTATTTTTTGAACTATATATCAACATGTACAAAAAGCAAACCCCACCAAAAATTATATTTTATTATTATTTCTATTATCCGTTCGACGAAACTAATACATCTCTATCTTTTTTAATATAGCAATGAACCATCTTCATTAATGAAAATCACTGACGGAACCATTACTTCGAACACAGTTGTTATCTCATATACTGAAGATTCATACATCTATAAACCTATAAAACTAGCTTTAGAAAACTCCAACTTGAAAAACTTCAAATTGTCATCATCAATGCCAGATTCAACCTCAAAAGGTCAAAAGATCTTCCAATTTGGTGAGTACGAAGACCTAGACCACGATAGAATGATGTCCGACCCTAATTATTTAACAAACTCGTATATTTACAGAAAGGCATTGATCAGAAAGCACTATTTGCTAAACACCATTTCACAGTACAACTCGAAGCATCCTGAAAGTATCTTAAAAAAAGCGTTTCCTATGAGTTATCAACTTGAACTGGATTATGCTGAGTTTCTGGATGATGCACTGGACGAGTTCTACGAGCTGCGGTACGAATTAGAAAGCAATGAAAGAGAAGGGTTGGCAAAGACGTACATTTTAAAACCGAGTATGAGCGACAAAGGTCAAGGTATCAGGCTGTTTAGAAGCATTGATGAGTTACAGTCCATTTTTGATTCCTTCGAAGAAGGTTATGATTCAGACGAGGAAGAAGGAGAAGGTGATGGGAACGGAATAATTACTTCGCAATTAAGACATTTTATCGTCCAAGATTACATATCCAAACCGCTGTTGCTTCCTGGCGTATTCGCCAACAGAAAGTTCCATATTAGAACGTATGTTGTTTGTAAAGGGAACTTAACCGTTTACGTGTATCAGCGGATGCTACTGCTGTTCAGCGAACACGCATACGTTGAGCCACCACCAGCATCACCATCCACAACAGCGGACACCAATGACGAGGATATCATCGACATGTGCGGACACTTAACCAACACCTGTTTGCAATCGACAACCGCTACGAAAGTTGTCACGGAGCTTTGTGACTCGGTGTTATCGAACGAGACACAGTGCAGAATCCGTTCGCAGATCAACGAGATAGTTAGGGAGGTGTTCAAGGCCGGGTTGTCTGTGGATAAGATGAATTTCCAACCGTTAGTTAACTCGTTTGAGATCTACGGGATGGATTTCATCGTTGATGATTGTGAAAACGTTAGTGTTTTGGAAGTCAATGCGTATCCTGATTTCAAGCAGACTGGCGAAGAGTTGAAGGGGTTGATTGAGGAGTTGTTCACTGGGTGTTTTAATAGATGCGTTGTTCCTTTCTTTGATGCGGAAGGCGGAGAGGAAGACGATGGAAAGTTTGTTAAGGTGTTGGATGTTGATAATAATTATTAATTATTTTAAGAAATATAGATAGATAGAATATAGATAAATACTAGTAATTTACATATAAAAGTTTACAGCATGCTCGACTATTCTAAGAATTTCCGTTGATATTGTTACTATCACCATTAGTACTATTGACATTGTTGATAGTTGTTGACGAAATGCTGTTTGACAGCAGGCGATTCTGGGACTCCATTTCTTCGTCTTCGTGCATTTCACGGCACCATTTGTAAATGTTATTTTTCAATCTATCAGCTCTAATGAAACCGTTTCTGATGCTAGTTAACGATCTGATGAATTCTTCGTTACGTTGCAATGCAATCTGGATCAACTGTCTTGACTCTTCTGCGTGCTCGATTTTGGAGACTCCGAAATTGAAATCTTTTTTGTATTCGGGTAATTGGAAAAAGGGATCTTTAATCGATTTATTGATTGTTTCGTTTGTTATTTTAGGTGCTGAAGAAGAAGAAGAAGACGAAGGAGATGATGAAGGGGCGTTATCGTTGTTGGTTTTAGAATTGGCGTCATGATCCTCATCTTCTTCTTCCTGAGTTGTATCAACGTCTTTTGGCTGCGGAGTTGATGTTTTTCTTCTTTTACTCTTTGGTTGGTCATTATCAACAGGGTGATTATTGGTAATACTGGCTTGCCCCTTTTGAACAGCACCACCATTAGTAACGTCTTCTTTTTTGATTTGTTCATCGATATCCAAACTATGATCGTATTTAGGTAGGAGTAAATTATCAGCAAGTAAATCGTTTGGGTTGTCACCTAGGAATACATTCATCAATTTACTTAACTGATTAACGTTGTTCTGTTCTTTTTCAACAAGGTGAATGATTTCCTCTGACAGTCTGGATAAATGATTCGAAGTGTATATATCTTCGATTGATTTTCTTTTGACAATATCGGTTGGCTTTAGAATTGGACCTAGAATACCTGCAACATCGATTGAATTTAATAGATCTCTGGCAGAATCTGTATATTCATCATCCTCGTCTTCGTCGTAGTCATCGTCATCGTCATCACTGTCAGCTCCACTTTTTAGTCTCTTTGTATGTTTGTAGTCATTACCGAATTCGGAATCTATTTGTCTTCTAATGATATCGTCAATTGATGCTTTTTTACTGGTTATTATTAAACGTTGTCTTGGATTATTATCACCAGGGGTGAATTGATCGTATTGATTGATTATGGAAAGCTTCAAGTCATCACGATAGGAGTTTAATTTTGTGTAGTCAACGTTATCCGAATTGAAGTGTAGTTTGTTACCTCTGTTTGAGAAATTCAGATCAAACTGAGAATCATCTGTTGTGGAAGAAGGAGGAGAAGAAGAAGAAGAAGTTATAGGAAGAGAATGGGTCGATGATGATGGGAGGTCTTTATTTAGAGATAGCTTGAAACGTAGAATGGCAGCTTGTAAGGAAGGGCTTGTTGTTGATTTTGAGGAGGGAGTATTTGAGGACATATTGGTGTGGGTTGAAATGTTAGAACAGAATAGAAGGGTATAGGGTATAGAATAAGAAATGTAATAGTAGAATAGGGTGGATACTACTTTGTATCCGAATGTGATAAGTTTTATTATCATACAGAGAATTAAAACGGTATTTGGTTTATACAACAACAATGAAATGTTTTGTCTTTGTTATACATTCTATTACTATATACTCAGTGGAGGTGTATTATGTATGTATGGACACGACTATAATATGATATGATATATTGCATTACGTAATATCTATGGTAATCATATGACAGTGGGTTTGTTGTTATTTTAAATTGGCAGAATACCGGGAATTTAAAAGATTGGAAGAACGAAAGAAAGAAAGAAAGAAAGAAAGAAAGAAAAGAGAGGTTTATTGTTTTGAGCGTTCGGCATTCTTTGTGGGATTCCCGGACTTTTTTTTTATTTTTTAATTTTTTTTTTGTTGGCGAGGGCGAGGAAAAAAGCGCCGATTTGGAACATGAGAAAGGAGAGTTTTTAACTGAGTTAAGAAAAGAGAGCTTGTTTGTTTTTGTAGGCTATTTTTTTTTTGTGCCTTTTTGGTTTCCTCTTTGATATAATTTAGTATGTGTGTGTGTGTGTGGTGTGTGGGCCCCGGATTTTACGTTTACTGTGGTTTTATTGTTACCGAACAACGGACTCCGCATAGTGGGATGCAACACACAATGATATCATCAGTATATTATTAGTATGGTATACATGTGTAGGAATACTATATGATAGTATATAGCATAGTATAATATAATATATATATATATATATTACTGGAATAATAGTGGGTGGGTGCCCTCTGGAAGTACCAGACCAAAACACCAGTAAAATTGATTACAACACATCCCCATTCCCCAGTTTCCTCAACAAAACTCTCTCTCTCCTCCCCGTAAACCGTAAAACAAAAAGACAACGGTGCAATTTGTGTCTTTTTTTTTTGTTATGCCCTTTGCTTTTTTGTTGCCTTGCAATATTTTTTACTCCGTCATAATTTTCTGTTTTGTGTGTGTGGGAACGGGTGCACTTCTTTCACTCTTTCACTCTCTCTCTCTTGACAACTTCCTTCCTTCCTTTACATCCCGTTCTTACTTTCTTGTACTTTACTCCAATTTATTTAATACATTCATAATATATATATATATATATAAACATATACATATATTTATATACACCTTTATCACTTCACTACATCACATCCGGTTTACTCTCTAACTCAACATTTACACTTTGCATGGGGTGTACTTCTTTGTTCAACTACTCGACACCTTAACAGATACTCACTTATCTATCTATCTGTCTATCAAACACACCCATTCAATCCAATCTATTTCCCCAATAAAACAAACTTTTCTTTCCTGTTTCAAAATACTTCTATCACTTGTCATTTTGCAGCTCACAGTTTTCACCACATTTCCATCCCTATAAAATCTATCCATCCGTATAACTCTCTCTACCCACATTTCTTCACTGTAATCAACCTACATTTCATTGCACACACCCTTACATATTTACGTTGCCTTCCAAAAATGCCCGAAGAAGTTTTATCCCTCTCCGCAAAACAACTTGATCAACAACAACATCAACAAGAACAACATTATAATGTCAACCAAGATCAGAACATAAATAATCATTCTACCGATAGCCTCAACAAGAACAAGAAAAACAACAACGGCAACAACAATAACGACGATTTGGACGATGAAAACAATAATGACGATGACGAATTGGATGAACTAGACGAAGATTTCGAAACTCACTCTTTTGATGGCTCAACAATACCTATACCCAAAAAATCAGCAATCATTAAAACAAACAAACCAAGACCTCACATTTGCCCAATTTGTACCCGGGCTTTTGCGAGATTGGAACACTTGAAAAGACACGAAAGATCTCATACAAATGAAAAACCTTTCCAATGTGCTGCTTGTGGTCGCTGTTTTGCAAGAAGAGACTTAGTCTTAAGACATCAACAAAAATTGCATTCCAGTTTACCAACCAATAACAGATCAAAAGCTGCAAGAAAAGCTAGAGCACCTAAAACTCAACCAAAGGATGGTGAAGTGGTTAGCGATTATTTAAACGATAATATCAATATCGTTAGAAACAATAAAAGTGCCCAATTACCTTTACCAAATAAGTTCTTTGTTACCGACGAAAGTCCCAACATCATCAGTGATAGTCTCCCTAGTTCAAATAGTTCTAGAAGCAATAGCATTCTGGAGCATCAACTGCAACAACATCAACATCAACAAGAACATCACTATATCAACCATCATCCCCTTCAAACTCAAATTCAACCAACTCCAAACCAAATTGTTTTTCAGTCTCCTCGCTCATTGGCATCTTCAAATTCTACAGGTTCAGCTCATCAATTCCAATCCCCACAATCCTTCAACAGAGCAACCAAACATAAAAAGGGCTCTCCAGCTGAAAGCATCTCTCCATTAAACTCTCAAGGCTTTATGGTGTCACAACCACAACCACCACATCCACCTGCATCTTCAAATTCATCCACTTCAGCAGCAGTCCCTACTGAGATTGAAAATCCTAACAAAAAACAACATCAAGATTCCCAGCAAATGAAAAGAAATGATCTCTTATTCCATTCCTCCTCTGGTAACATCACCCCATTACCCCCAACCCACACCAAAACCAACTTCCGTGATCAAAGACACGCATCCTTCAGTGCTGCTGCTTCGAACTCTTATACTGGTTATAACCTTCAAAGTAACAGTAACAGCAACAACATGATGAACAATTTGGAAAATTCGGCACCTCAGCAAGTTATATTCTCTTCACCCCAATTGAAGCATCAACAGAATGGTGAGTTTAGCTACCTGGACTTGGATAACCTGGAAAATTTGGACTTTCAAGGTTTGAACGATTTAGGTGTCAATTTCGGATCAGGTAAACAACAACCTGACCCAAGTCCACCTTTACTCTTCCAAAATAAGACTACCCCTAACAATTTTGGATTTTCTCCTGATATTGCATTAAATCAAGAACGTTCAAATGAACTCACTCAAGCAAACAACACTAACACTAATACTAATACGAATACAATCAACACAAACAATAGTACCACGAACACCACTATTACAACCACTGCTCCAGTGCAGGAAGATTGGCTCACTGAGTTCATTAATGCCCCAATAGAAAAGGAATTCCCCATTATTTCAAATCACATTGGTTTCACAGACTCACCAGCAACAAACAACTCCAACCAATCTCCCTTATCAAATGACTCACCAACAAATGATCTCTCACAGTTTTTCAGATCAAGACAAATTGATCTATTTAAACATATCAACGTCTCTCAATCCCAACAACATCCAGCCGTTCCTGGCCGGTGCTCTGAAAATGTTAGGGCCCATATTATGAACAAGTACAACTTGAAAATTTCTCAGTTCCCACAGTTGGATGATTTAAACCATTACTTGGCATTGTATGAAATTGAATTCAACAAGTATTTCCCGTTCATTCATATTCCATCCTTAAACGTTGAAGAAAATCTAGAGCAAATCCCATTACTTTTATCAATGTCTGCCATTGGTGCATTGTATTCATTCCACGCTAGAAATTCTTCAACGTTGTTCAATTTTTCAAGATTTCTAATTCATAATTTCATGGAGACTCAACTAAATCATAATTCTTTCAATGAAGTTCCTTTACATATCACCCAAGCTTTATTATTACACATGTTTTTAGGCATGTTCCATAACGATGCCGAAGTTACCAAACTAACTTCAAGACAATTAACGTCGTTGGTTTCATTGGTTAAAACTACAAAATTGGACATGCCGCTGGAGACTTTCTACCTACCACCTTCATTTTCAACCGACATTGTCCAACTGCTAGAAACGTCGCAACAACAGAGTGAGATACAAGTACAAGTAAATGCTTGTTACGACTACTTTATTCTCTCACAGTCCAGAATCAGAACTGTCCATTGCTTGCATTATCTATGCGTTCTATTCGGTTCATTAATCGGTTCGAATATCGAACTAACAGCTAACGACATTAAGTGCGGTTCACCGTGCCATATTGAACAACTTTGGAAATCAAGGAATTCAATGGACTGGATAAACACCATCAAATCACACAACTTGAAAATCGACTCGAAATTCAGCTTGATTCAATTAAGCAACGGTACTAATTCATACAGGGACCTCTACAGAGACTTGAATAACCATACATTGGATAAAGAAATCGGGTTTAGATGTTTGCTTTCATTACTAATGTCATTGAACGGTGACATTCATACACGGAGACAGAACTTGGAACTATCGGAAGATATGACTGCCGGTGCGAAGATTGCTGAATGGAGAATGGATTCTAGACCAAGCATCGAATCAATCATCAAGTCTTGGGAGAGTTGCTTTATTAGAAACGGTGGGATCACGGTTCCACGAGGACAAAACTTACATACGATCAACCAAAGTGCCGTTTTGAAGTTGATTCTTCCTTTGCTTTCATTCGCCAAGATTCGTAAGTGCGTCTACATCTCGCCTATTTTAAAGATGGTGTGGCATAGAGATTGGGATGGGATGAATGTGGAGATTAAGAATTTGAACAGGGATCCCGAAGCATTGAGAGATTCGATCAATTATTCTTTGGATATCATCAATTTATGGATAGAGATTATCTCAATTACAAACGACGCTGAAAAAACATCTGTTCGTACTCCTATCTTCTTCCTCACCTGTTTATTCACTTCAACGTTACTCATCTCAGAATACCTATACACAACAGAGGAATGGGCAATCAACTATCTCCTATCCTCCTCTCCATCCTCTTCCAGCACGTCCCCTAACACCGCTGAGAAATTTAACAACAACCTAACGACAGCAGACAGAGTCCTCTGGTTACGTACCGAAACAATCTTCAAGAAAGTTGAGAAAAACCTCCTTCCAAAAGGTTCCAATAATTCTTCATACTCCGAATTCCTCCGCATCCAAGCTAACGGTGCCCTCGACGTCGACATCTTAGACGACGAAATCGCAAGGTTAGCATTGGAACCAGGAGATTTGACGCCCATTGCCAAAATCATAATTAGTGGGAGATTGTCATCAAGGTGTTTATCACTTGGTGTTAGGATCTTAGCAGATGCGCCTGTTTGGCCTATTGCGTTGGTGTTTGCTGAGGCTTTGAAGGCTAGAGCTACAGCTATCCATCACAACCACAGCAAGTTTAGTCCACAGAGTGCAAGTGGTTGAAAAATCTGAATTGATCTTTTTCCTTATCCAGCGATATGTCACAATCAAAAGAAAACCCACAAGTTGATCTGATGTTCATTGTATACTTTTATGTCTTTTTCTTTCCTTATTGCTATTAATATTCTTATCATCCAACCTATCGGTTTATACTCCTTATGGTTTTGCTATATATACATTTACATAGATGCCCTTTTTTCGCTATTTCTTGCTATTTTTACAACTTCTATTTTACGGTCAATCCTTGTATAATTTGAAACAATACTTATTTACCTCTTCCAAACAAACATTATTCTTTGTACGATAAACAAAGAGCAGAAAACAGAAAGACTGAAAGAAAAAGGCTGCGAAGTCACGTGATACCATCCACTCTGTCAAAAACAGTAAATTTTTCTTTCTCCGATTCTTTTTCTATTTGATGAGAAAAAATGCACACACAGACGTTTCTTTTCAATGTAAACCAACAAAATGTTCCAGGTTAGTATCATAATAAGATAGTTAAGCCTTCACAAATAGATGCTATCTAGAACAACAGCACTTGCACAAGCATTGTTCAAAGACTCTAATAAATTACAATCTTTAATAACTAGTTACAACAAATACCCTACAATGACCACCACTACACCTAAAACGAAGCCGACAGGTCAAGAACTGTTTGAAAAACTAGGCAAACCAACAAAGATAGTAGCACCAATGGTTGATGGCTCTGAACTAGCGTGGCGACTAATATCCAGAAAGTATGGTGCCGAACTATGCTATTCTCCAATGCTCCACTCCAGACTATTCGCAACCGACCCAAAATACAGATCCCAGTTCTTCGGTCCGCAGGACGGTGACATATCAACGGACCGTCCGTTAATCGTTCAGTTTTGCGCTAATGACCCTGACGTTCTACTCCAAGCAGCCAAACACGTTGAAGACCGGTGCGATGCCGTTGATGTGAACTTTGGCTGTCCGCAAGGGATTGCACGTAAGGGCCACTACGGGGCCTTTTTGATGGAGGACTGGGAGTTGGTGGGTCGGTTGATCAATGTGTTGCACGAGAATTTGAAAGTGCCCGTGACGGCGAAGATCAGAGTGTTTGATGACTGGGAGAAGAGTTTGGCGTATGCTCGGTTGTGTTTGGATAACGGAGCACAGTTTTTGACTGTTCATGGTCGTACGAGGGATATGAAGGGTCAGAAGACTGGGTTTGCCAATTGGGGGTTGGTTAAGTATTTAAGGGATAACTTGCCCGAGGGCACTGTTTTCATATCGAATGGGAATATATTGTATCCGGATGATGTGGAGCGTTGCTTAAGTGAGGTTGGCTGCGATGGTGTTATGTCGGCTGAGGGTAATTTGTGCAACCCCGGTGTCTTTTGGACAAAGAGTGACGATAAGGAGAAGGTTTTTCCTAGAGTTGATGTTTTCTGTAGGGAGTATTTTGAAGTGGCGAAGGGTTGCCAAGGTGGGGAATCCAAGAGGTGCTTCAAGACGCATTTGTTCAAATGCTTGAAGAGTTTTTTGAGTGTTCACACCGATGTTAGAAGCGAGATTTGTAAGATTAATAAGAATTCAAGTTGGGATGAAATCGAGGTTGCTATCAAATCGGTTGAGTCTGTTGTTAGTGATATTTACAAGAAGGAAAATATCGAAGAATTGGATACTATCACAGTTGGGGAGTTAGAATCGTGGGGTGGTAAGTACAGAGAGGTTCCATATTGGAGATTGCAACCGTATTTCAGAAAAGTTGATGGTGTTGATGGTAAAGATGTTATCAAGCAATCGTTGAAAGCTGTTGAAGAAAAGAACGAAATACAGCAACAGTTGAAAAGAAAAGCTGAGGGTGTTCTTGAGGAAGAAAAGGTTAAAAAAGTTGCAGTTTAAATAGATTGAATAGATTGAATAGATTGAGTAGATTAAGGCAAAATAGATGTGAAAAATAAATCATGTTGGCGATTAGTGGTCATTGTGCGGCTTTTTGGAGGTTGAATATTCGTTGATTTTCGCTGGAGACAAAAATATCAGGCACTATATGAATCACAGTAGTTCCAGAAGAATGCATTTATTAACAATATACAACGCCTAGATAGAATAACATACAACATGTTCAATGGTTGCGCATTCCTAATAAATAGATCATCAACAAGGCTATTTGCCACAAAACAAGGAATTTCCACGTCTGTCTCCAAACTTCTCTCTCAGTACGACATCCCAACCACAACATCCGATTTCGAACATGACCTCAAACAACCTTTACTTACCCATTTGAAACACAGAGGCCTCGTTGAAACATGCGTCAATGAGGCACAGTTGATAAAAGACATAGAAACTCGTAAATTGGGGTTGTACTGCGGTGCTGATCCGACTGCCAAATCGCTCCATTTGGGTAATTTACTCCCATTGATGATTCTATTGCATTTCAACATCCGTGGACATAACGTTACTGGGTTAGTCGGTAGCGCTACCGGTGCTGTTGGTGATCCATCTGGAAGGACCACTGAGAGAGATGCGATGTCGAATGATACGAGATTGACAAACGTTAGTAAAATTGCTTTACAAATGTTGAAGTTTTTCGAGAACGGGTTGGGGTATGCAAAGAGCCGTAATCCATTTATAGAGATTGAAAAGACTGGTGAAAGAAGGCTTGCGAGTAACGAGGAGTGGTGGAAGGATATTGGGATGTTGGAGTTTTTGTCCAAGTTTGGTAAGTATATTAGAATTAATCAAATGCTTGCTAGAGACTCTGTTAAGAATAGATTGACATCGGAACAAGGTTTGGGCTACAACGAATTCAGTTATCAAATTTTACAAGCTTACGATTTTTATCATTTGAATAAGAATTGTGGTGTTGATGTCCAAGTTGGTGGTAATGATCAATATGGGAATATTGTTGCTGGTATTGATTTTATAACTCGATTGAAAAAACAGGAGAATTTCAATCCAGGTTTAGAAACGTATGGTTTAACAGTCCCATTGTTAACTACATCGACGGGTGTGAAATTCGGCAAGAGTGCTGGAAATGCCATTTTCATCGACAAAGAATTGACACCGTCCTATGGCATTTATCAATTCATGTACAACACCAGTGATGAAGATGTTAAGAAATTCATGTATAATTTTTCAATGCTACCGATACCTGTTATCGACAGTATTTTGCTAAAGCATGAAAGTAACAAAAAATTAAGAATTGGCCAAAAATTCTTAGCTATTGAAATGTGTGATTTAATCCATGGTGATGGTGAAGGTTATCATAGTTTTGTGTTGAGTGAATCGTTGTATGGTAACAGTGGATTTTCGCCTGATGAGATATTGAATGCTTTTAAGAAACGGAATATGTTAGCTTCAAGTTTAACCAAAGATGAATTCAATAGAATGAATATTGGTGAATTACTCTATGACGCTTTGAAAGGAACGAAATCCAAGTCTGAATGTAAGAGAATGATTAAATCAGGGGCTGTTTCTGCCGGTGATTTGAAATTTACTTCAGTGGACGAGTTGATTAGCGAGGAAAGGTTATTAGGTGATAAGTTGCTGCTATTGAAAGTTGGTAAGCAATACTATGCTTTTGAAATTCTTCAATAAAAGAAATGAATATTATAATTATGTACGCATATATATTTACTTGTAAATAGAATGAATAGATTGGAAAAATTAGACAAAATGAACAAGCCTATTGTGTACATCAAAGCTCTGTCAACCGCTTCCTTTGCTATGTCTGAACAACTTCATACTGATCCACGAAATAATACACCATATCCACATGATGACAAAATTTAAGAAAAATGTATATATGTAGTAATTATCGATGATGGCAACTCCTTCACCGTCCAATACGAGCGCTTTTTTTGAGTTCAGTAAGTTGCTGTTATGACTGTTGCTGCTGTCACCACCAAGGCACCATTGCCAAAGGTTGAATATGCATCCCATGCTGACGATGAACATTAGAGAGGTTAGCGAAATTATCAAGTATCCATAAAACTTCAAACGGTTTACACTGCTGTAACTGCTAGACAGCTTGGAAGGTGAGTTGTTATAACTGGGACTTTCGTTGTTGCTGTTGATCGTGGTGTTTGGTGAATCCTCGTCATCGGACGAAGAGTAAAGGTCATTGGGTATGGTTGGGAGGTCACCCTTGTAATGTATCGAGTGCGTGTTTCTATGTTTGAGGAGACGTGGTGGATTATTATTGAAGTTCATGCGTTGTGGTATCTTGTCTCATTGAGGTTATTGGCGAGTATTCACATAGATATATGCATAATTATGTATAATTTGTGTCAATTAATCTGTCCATCACGTCGTCTAAAGGGTCTCCTGAATCCATTTTATTAACAGACGAGCTAAATTTTTAAGGCTGCGCTTCCAAACAAACAAACAAACAAACTTGAATTTGTTACCCTCAGATTCTCCTACTTACTTCAGGCGACCATTGTACCCCTTGTACACCATTAGACTCACATCAATGCTGTATTTATAGAGCAGTTTATTTAGTTATTCAATAGTATGCCCACAGACTTCAACTCGAAAGAAGCAATCAAACTGATAAAGGGGAGATACGCTGACTTCAAGCGGAATGAGATCAACCAGCTATTAAACAAGATATCAAGAAACACTAATACGAGACAGCTACTAAATTCCAATGGGTTTGTCAAACAGATAATTGGGATATCGCACTTAATGGACAAATACAACAACTCTGAATATCAAAGTGCTGCATTAGATACGTTTGAAGCATCACCAGTGAGAGATAGAGTGGATTTGATTACTAATGGCAGCGATGGGTTGGATTACAGTGATCACTTAGTAAAGGAGCTATTAAAATGGTTTAAAGAAGAATTTTTTAAATGGGTTAATAAAGCTGACTGTATTCATTGTGGGAACAATGATCAGGCACAAATTGTCGGAATTGGTGCTGTTAGAGGTTATACTATGGAACATCAGCGTGGAGAAGCTGGTGTTGTTGAGAAATACAAGTGTTTGAAGTGCTTGAAAGTCACTGAATTTGCCAGGTATAATAATCCTGCTAAGTTGTTGGAATATAGAAGGGGTAGATGCGGTGAATGGAACAATTGCTTTATATTATTGTTGAAATCACTTGGAATGGAAGTTCGCTACCTGTGGAATTTAGAAGATCACGTTTGGTGTGAGTATTATTCCACTGGGTTGAAAAGATGGATTCATTTAGATTCATGCGAGAACTCATTTGACAATCCAATGTTATATAGCAAAGGGTGGGGTAAGAAGATGTCGTATGTTTTTGCTGTTAATGAACACTATATCGTTGATGTCACAGGCAAGTATGTTGATTATAATGACGGAAAAAGTGATACTAAAATTCCCAGAGATAAGTTGAAAGAAAATGAGTTAGTTAATGTTTTAGCTTTCATGAATTTAACTAAATTCAGTAAGATCGAAGATGATAATGAGTTGTTGAAGACTTTGGCTGATTTTATGAACGATTGTTATGATCGCAAAACATTGGGTGGTAAATATATTGAAAAAGAGACTCCTGCCACTAACGATGATAAATTAATGCTTCCTAGACAGAGTGGATCCGTTGATTGGACCACAAAAAGAGGAGAAGCAGGAGAATAAGTAGCATGTATACCATTAACCAAACTAACGAATATGAAATAGAACCCGGCAAAATGGGGAGAAATCCCAAAGTTGCAGGTTGTGCTGCACAGCCGCGTTTGTATTGTAATTTTTTTTTTGTTTCTGTAAAATTTTCAAGATTTGGATTTAATCTGATTGTTGTAATTGTAGATTTGTTGAAAGGGAAAGCAAATTCGATTGAATCCAGTAAGAATAACAATACATTCATTGAATAAATACTATAGATAGACCACGGTATCACACAAAGACATTGCATAATGTAAGTATTTTAAGCACAAAACTCAAGCTAACCCTCAAACAAAGCTCTTTGATTACTAACAAACAAGTGAGGAAAGTCCCTATCAAATTTCAACAGATGACTTCAAGTGATAGTTCTATTACTATAGACTTCAAAGATTCTTTTAGAATTTACAAAGAATTTCAATTGAAGTACAAAAAGAAAGGCATTCCACCGCCTTATCAATATGACAAATCGTTATCAAGTGATGAAAACCTATCAAATCTGGCCGCCAGACTCTTAGATGATAAATCAACATTGTGCTTCTTCAACGCTTACAGACCATTGATCATCGAACTGGTTGCCAGATTAGTCAACAACGATACCATTGAAAGAGACTATTTATCATTGCAGAAATATCAAACTACCATCCCTGGCACTTTCTCTTTAAATGCTTTTGCCAAAATTATGACATCGACCAATGAAATCTCAATTTTAGTTGAATATTTCTTGGAAAAGAAACAAATTATCGAATCTTTGAAACATTGCATTAATACCATCAAACAAGACGAATTACAGCTTATTTTACTATCATTTTATAGACTAATTACAACGGATAGACAAAAGTTCTACAAATTTGTGAATCCAAGCGTTTTATACTCGGTGTTAACACATTCAACCACTTCTGATATCAACAAATATTTAACTATCAAAGTTTTAAGTTCGTATTTGTTCTTAGCACAGAAAGTCACTTTGGAAATGATCGATTCAAATGTCAATCAAGATAATTTATTGGGTTACTACGAGGGTGAAACTGGAATCAACTATAGATTCTTATCAATAATGGAGGCCAAGAGATTATCAAATTTGACTAAACTGGAATCATTGGAATCATCAAGTTCTGGATCACAATATACAATTACATTTACACAGCAAAATTTATCATCAGGTGTCAGTTTAGTTTCAGGAATTTTAGTTCCAAACTTGGCATCGTTAAATAATCCAAGCATCAATCAGCTAGAAACCAAATCAGAATTTGTTCCAATTGAAAGATCCGTCAATGCTCTGAAGCAATTAGCAGCTAGTATACAGAGGTCTCACCCTGTGATGTTGGTTGGCAGAGCAGGAAGTGGTAAAACTTTCTTGATCAACGAATTGGCTAAATTCCTGCACATGGACTCAAACAACATCATCAAGATTCATTTGAATCAGCAAACAGATTCAAAATTGTTGCTGGGTACTTATTCATCAGGTGCCACACCAGGTAGCTTTGAATGGAAAAGTGGTGTTTTAACTACTGCTGTTAAAGAGGGTAGATGGGTTTTAGTGGAAGATATCGACAAAGCTCCAAATGAAGTTTTATCAATTTTGTTGAGTTTATTGGAAAGCAGAGAATTAACTATTCCATCTAGAGGGGAAGTGATAAAAGCTGCCAACGGGTTCCAATTGATCTCCACTATCAGAACTCAAGGTGATTCCAAGAAGACGATTATTCCAGATCTGATTGGTCTAAGATTATGGAATACAATTGAATTAGAAGATCTAGAATCAGGCGAATTAAAAACAATTTTAAACAAGAAATTCCCGTTATTGGAGCGTTTTATCAACATGTTTATTAAGTGCTTCCTAAATGTCAAAGAAATTTATAATTCAAGAAAGTTTGTGTCAATGAATAAAGGTTCACAACCAAGACTCATTTCAATAAGGGATCTAATGAAGTTCTGTAAAAGATGTAATACAATTATGATCAATGCTGGTATTAAATCATCCGATGACTTAGTCCAAGATGAATTATTTGATGCTCTTTTCCAAGAAGCTGTCGATTGTTTCACAAGCTCTGTTGTTGAAAGAGGCCCAATTGAAGCTTTAGTTCTAGAAATTGGTTCTTCTTTAGAAATTCCAGCTTCTAGAATCAGCTTACACTTAACTAGACATGTTCCAACTTTCTTAGACTTTGACACTTCCATCAGTATAGGCAGATCTCACCTTGAAAAACATATCGTTGCAGGTATAACTCAAACCAAAAGAATTGCCACCGGTAATGCTACATCATTTGCTAGAACAAATCATTCTCTAAGATTAATGGAAAAAGTTGGTGTTGGTATTTCAATGTGTGAACCTTTGTTACTTGTTGGTGAAACAGGTACTGGTAAAACCACCGTTGTCCAAGAAATGGCCAAGTTGCTGAACAAAAAGTTGACTGTTATTAATGTTTCTCAACAAACTGAAGTTGGTGATTTATTAGGTGGATTCAAACCAGTTAATGCCAAAACAATTGCTTTACCTATCCAGGAAGATTTTGAAGAATTATTCAGCAGATCTTTCTCAGTTAAGAAGAATGCTCAGTTTATCAAGCTGTTAGCTAAATGTTTCAACAGATCACAATGGAAAAACGTTGCAAGGCTTTGGAAAGAAGCTTACAAGATGGCTAAGACCACTTATCAAACAGTTGAGGAAGAACAACAAGATACCGAAGAGTCTTCGAAAAAGAAGCGTAAATTGAATGAAACTGAAAAATCACAAATAATGACAGAATGGAAAGCAATGCAAACGAGAGTCTCCAACTTTGAAAAGCAAGCAGTCACCATGGAGAACTCATTTGTTTTCAAGTTCATTGAAGGTTCATTAGTGAAAGCAGTAAGAAACGGTGAATGGCTGTTGTTGGACGAAATGAATTTGGCTTCTCCTGAAACATTAGATAGTATCTCTGATTTACTATCCGAGGAAATAGAACAAAGAAATATCTTACTTTCCGAAAAGGGTGACATGGAGAGTATCAAAGCCCACAAAGACTTCCGTATCTTTGGTTGTATGAACCCAGCCATTGATGTTGGTAAGAGAGATTTACCAAGTGGTATCAGATCCAGATTCACTGAAATATACGTTCATTCTCCAGACCAAGATATCTCTGACCTATTGATGATTATCGATAAGTACATTGGTAAGTATGCAATCACCGATGAATGGGTTGGTAACGATATTGCTGAACTATACTTGGAAGCTAAGAAATTATCTGACACTAATCAGATTGTTGATGGTGCAAACCAAAAGCCACATTTCAGTATTCGTACCTTAACCAGAACTCTGCTCTACGTTAGAGATATCGTTTCAATTTATGGTTTGAGAAGATCGTTATACGAAGGTTTCTGCATGTCTTTCTTGACACTATTGGATATCAATTCCGAAGCTAAATTGAAACCATTGATTGAAAAATACACCATTGGAAGGTTGAAGAACGCTAAATCAATCGTTTCTCAGATCCCTCCTAACCCATCAGATCCTGCTAAACCTGATGAGTTTGTCCAGTTCAGACATTACTGGATGAGACATGGTCCTAGTGTCGCTGAACCACAAGCTCATTATATTATAACCCCTTTCGTTGAAAAGAATATGATGAATTTGGTCAGGGCTACAAGTGGAAGAAGGTTCCCTGTATTAATTCAAGGTCCAACTTCCGCTGGTAAGACGTCCATGATTAACCATTTGGCTAAGATTACTGGTCACAAATTTGTTCGTATCAATAACCACGAACATACTGACTTACAAGAATATTTGGGTACTTATATCTCGGATGATACCGGTAAGTTAGTTTTCAAGGAAGGTATTCTAGTGGAAGCTTTAAGAAAGGGCCATTGGATTGTTTTAGATGAATTGAATCTTGCCCCAACGGATGTATTAGAAGCTTTGAATCGTTTGCTAGATGACAATAGAGAATTATTTATCCCTGAAACTCAAGAAGTTGTTAGGCCACATCCCGACTTTATGCTATTTGCTACCCAAAATCCTCCAGGACTTTACGGTGGTAGAAAGGTTTTATCAAAGGCTTTCAGGAACAGATTCTTAGAACTACACTTTGATGATATTCCTCAAGATGAACTAGAAATTATTTTGAGAGAAAGATGCCAAATTGCTCCCACTTATGCTAAGAAGATTGTTTCCGTTTATAAAGAGCTTTCTGTTCAACGACAGTCAACAAGATTATTCGAACAAAAGAATTCCTTTGCTACATTGAGAGATCTTTTCAGATGGGCTCAAAGAGAAGCCGTCGGCTACGAGCAATTGGCAGCCAATGGATACATGCTCCTTGCTGAGAGAGTCAGAAGACCTGAAGAAAAAGCCATTGTTAAACATGTTCTTGAAACAGTTATGAAAGTTACTTTAGATATGGACGAATATTACAAGAGTATGGAGATTCCTGAATTACTGCAAATTAAAGGTCCCGTTGTTTGGACTAAAGCGATGAGAAAACTAGCAGTCTTAGTGACTACATCGATGCAATACAACGAGCCTCTACTTTTAGTTGGTGAAACTGGTTGCGGTAAGACTACAGTTTGTCAGTTGATTGCTCAATTTTTCAATAAGGAGTTGGTTATCGTCAATGCTCATCAGAACACGGAAACTGGTGATTTGTTGGGTGCTCAAAGACCTGTTCGTAATAGATCCGATTTGCAAGCTAAATTGCTTGATGCTTTGAAAGTTGCTTTGAATGAGATCTCAGTTGAGTTCCCTGAAAAGGCATCTTTGGAAGAATATTTGTCCATTTACAACAGTAATAAGTCCAATGAATCATTGACCGAAGAAACGAAAAGCGCTGTTGAAAAGGCCAAGAATGAATCAAATGCTTTGTTTGAATGGTGCGATGGACCTTTAGTTTCCTCTTTGAAGAATGGTAGCTACTTTTTATTGGATGAGATTTCCTTAGCCGATGACTCTGTTTTAGAAAGATTAAACTCTGTTTTGGAACCTGAAAGAAGTCTATTCCTTGCTGAAAAGGGTACTGACGATGCTTTTATTACAGCTGATCCAGGCTTCCAATTCTTAGCAACGATGAATCCCGGTGGTGATTATGGTAAAAAAGAGCTATCACCTGCCTTACGAAACCGTTTCACTGAAATCTGGGTGCCTTCCATGGAAGATTTTGAAGACGTCAAGCTAATTGTTAGTTCTAAACTAGATGAAGCTGTCAAAGACTTGTCCAATGCCATTGTGAGATTCTCTGAATGGTACGGGCTAAGACTTGGTGGTGGTTCAACCACCAATGGTGTGATTTCATTGAGAGATATTCTTGCTTGGGTCTCATTTGTCAATTCTGCTATCAAGAATGGCGTTGAACCAAATGTAGCTTTGTTGCATGGCGCGTGTATGGTTTTCATTGATGCTTTGGGTACTAACAACACCGCATCATTAGCTGAAAATGAAGCCAAGCTGAGACAAATGAAGCTGGAGCTTGTTGACAAGTTGTCTGAATTACAGAGCCAAAATTTGAGACCCATTTACGAAATGGAAAATTCTGTCCGCATCGAATCTAGCTTCTTGTCTTGTGGTAACTTCAAGGTTGCAAGAGCTGAATCTGCTCCTGAAGATGCTTCATTCAACTTACAAGCGCCAACCACTGCTTCAAATGCAATGAGAGTTATCAGAGCTATGCAAGTTCACAAGCCTGTTCTACTTGAAGGGAGTCCAGGTGTTGGTAAAACCAGTTTGATTTCGGCTTTAGCCCAAGCTACAGGAAACAACTTGACTAGAATTAATTTATCTGAACAAACCGATTTGATTGATTTGTTTGGTTCTGATTCTCCAGTCGAAGGTGGTGAAGCAGGTGAATTTGTCTGGAGGGATGCTCCGTTCTTAAGGGCTATGGAAAGAGGTGAATGGGTTTTATTAGATGAGATGAACTTAGCCTCCCAATCAGTTTTAGAAGGTTTGAACGCCTGTTTAGATCATAGAGGTGAAGCCTACATCCCCGAATTGGATAAAACTTTCATCAGTCACCCTGATTTCTTAGTCTTTGCTGCCCAAAATCCACAATACCAAGGTGGTGGTAGAAAAGGGTTACCCAAATCCTTTGTCAATAGATTCACAGTTGTTTACGTCGATATGCTGACTGAACCAGATCTTAGGATGATTGCCCAACATTTATACCCGAGCTTAGACTCTGAAATCTCTAACCGTATGATCAAATTTATGTCTCAATTAGAAGAAGAAGTGGTTGTTAAGAGGTTATGGGGTTCATCAGGTGGGCCATGGGAATTCAACTTGAGAGATACATTACGTTGGTTATCCTTATTAGACTCCGATACCTTATCACAAAAGACCACCCCCGGTGATTTCTTTGATTTGATTGTTAAACAAAGATTCAGAACAGTCGAAGACAGATCACACGCCGAAAGAATGTTCGAAGAAGTGTTTGGTAAAAGAGAAACCAAGGACTCATTCTATCAATTAGGTGTTGATTATGTTCAGTGTAAAGGTGAAGTCATTGCAAGAAGAGAGTTCACTCAATATTTTGCTAATCACAAGCTCAGCCCATTACAATGTAATTTTGAAGTTCTGGAAACCATGATGAGATGTATCAATCATGCTTGGCCAATGATTTTGGTTGGTCCTTCTAACTCCGGTAAGACTGAATTGATCAGATTTGCATCCAGTATCATTGGTGCAAAAATTTACGAATTTTCCATGAACAGTGACATTGACAGTATGGATATTTTAGGGGGTTACGAGCAAGCTGACATTTCTCGTGAACTTGCTGAAGTTTCCAACGAGATTATTGAATTCTTGTTGTCATTATTGGCTATAAACTTACAATTCAACAATGGCGAATCATCAATTTTGACAACCGCTTTGAACGTTGTTCATTTCTTGACAGGTTCTCAACTTTCAGCTGACAATTTCCCACAATTGATGGCTTCCTTCAAGTCTTTACAGAAGTCTTTAAAGTCAAATGAAGCTGCTGAAGACCTAGTTGTCAAGCTGGCCCAGTTAGAAATTAAAGTTAAACAGTCTTCAAGCGTTAAGTTTCAATGGTTTGATGGTCTACTAGTTCAAGCTGTTGAAAAGGGCCATTGGTTGATTTTAGACAATGCCAATCTTTGTAGTCCATCTGTTTTGGATAGATTGAACTCCTTATTAGAAATCAACGGTGCTTTGATTATAAATGAATGTACCAATGAAGATGGATCTCCGCGTTTCGTCAAACCTCATCCAAATTTCAGATTGTTCTTGACCGCTGACCCTAAATACGGCGAGCTTTCAAGAGCTATGAGAAACAGAGGTGTTGAAATCTACCTAGAGCCTTTGAAGATACGTGCCACTACAACTGATAAGAGACTTTTAGGATTGGAGATACAAAAGAATGAAACTAAATTGATTGATAAGTTAGATGATTTACAAATTTCTGAACCTCAATTAGGTAAGGCCGTGACTGGTTTCACCGATTCTTACGACTCGGAACTTGCTCCTTTATCCTATATTATTGATGCATATGAATTAGATGGTGAGAAAACTACCGCTGAATTAGTAAACCTTTTATCAGGTATTATTCCTATCAATGCTGTCTCAAGAGTCAGATCATTCTTTGAAAATGTCATTAGATCCTCAGAATTCACTGATGAAGCTGCCGACTTTGTGGAAACGCTGTCACAAAAGTTGGCCTTTTTGAATGAATTAGGAGTTATTGACAGGCTATTGTCAACATACCAAAACACATGTGGCCATGTTGAAGATATAACTGGTAAAAAAATCTCGTTTACCACTTCCCAAGCACTATTGCCATTATTGAACATGTACTTACTACCATCTTTACAACTGTCATCACCACTTGTAGATTCGAATGAATCCAATTTCTTCCAACACGTTATCTGTTCTCTTTCCGATGCTTCTCAATATATGAGCACTCTACGTAACCGAGCCGAAACTGCTAAGGTTACTGAATTATCATACATTGAAAGATCTGCTGCTGCTGCGTTAGGTAGAAATATCAAGAAGGTTCCAAGACTAAGAATTTACCAGTTGGTTAAGTCAATCTTTGAATTTGTCAGGGCCGAAATTTCTGAGCAAGTTAAGGAAGATACTCTATGGACATCGAAAGGTTATTTCAAGTCATTATTTGATATTTGTGTTTTATGGAACAACTTAGTGAGTGCATCTTCAGTTCAAAACGAATCGAAGTTGCGTGTTTATCAGCAACAGATATTGAAATGGATTGAAAAATTCTCCTCAAGGTTCGAGTCTACACAGCTGACCAACTTGATTAATGCTGTGAATGCCTTTGCTCAGCAATTCACTTTAACTAGAGGTTCTGCGATGTCAATTATATGGGAAAGTTCAAGGGCTGTTTATCCATCATCTCCAAAGGGTTGGGAAAACTTTGAGCTATTGTCAGCAGTTGCCGAAGAATTCGACGAAGTTTGCTTGAAGCAATTCCCTGAAACTATCGAAACTGTTAACGGATTGAAGAAAATGATTTTGATTTTGTTCGATGACTGTTTGCTTGCTGGTGAGTCCGATGACTTTAACGCTCTAATCGAAGACTTGAGGTCTAAGATTGCTAAACTTGATGCAATTTCCGGTGAATTCTTGCAAAAGAGAGATCACAAGTTTAAAGACGAGTTCAACTTACTGTTGAACTTTGCTGATGCCTCGGCAACTGCTAAGAAGCAGCCTTTAGAATTAACTAATGATTTGATGAAGTTCACTTTAGAGGCTAACCGTTCCACATTATCTATTTCAAAGTTCTCACAAACAAACCTTTTTAAGCCTTACCCAAGAATCTTCGATTCATTATGGGAATCAAATGGCTCTTACTACGCTTCAAATGTTAATGCTTTATTCAACGACGAGCTATTTGTCAAATTAATTGAAGCTAACCTTTCATTCAGGAATGTTGCTGGTGGTAAAATTGACGAATCATTGGATGACATTAAATTCCTATCCTCACTCTTGATCAGCAACTCAGGTTCTGTTCTTGAGAGCTATTTATCTTGCTTCAAGGTTATCCTACTGGAATGGATTTCTCATGTTACTGTTGCCCACGAAGAAGCGTTACCAGCGGATCAAGCTGAACAATTAACAGGTTTTGCCAGTTCATTATCAACTGAAAGTTTCACCCAGGAATCAATTTCTGAATACATTAAGTTGATCACAGGGTTTGGTTTAGCATCATTTGCTACCATATTCAGTACATTCTTTGCTCCAGCTTTATTATCGTTAAGATCGAAGTTTGGCAAGGCGGAATTAGGTAAAGCTTGGGTTCTTATTTCTTGTGGTTTAATCCAACTTTATGTTCCAAATAATGCATATGATCCTGCTATTGCTGATCATGTTGTGTACGATAACTTCATTAAATTGCAACAATTAGTAGATGAGATTAGGCTGTCTTGGATAACTATTAGATTAGTCACTTCAGGTGATGCTGAGATACATGGTGAAAGCTTCGTTCCGGAGATTGATGAAGGTATCATTCCGAAGGCTCCTCGTGTCTACCGTTCTGGTGAATCTATTGACGCGTTATTTGAAGAATGGTCCTCATTTATTGACTCATCTATTGATACACAGCATGTTGAATCACTAATCGCGGTTGCTGCTGAGATCACCGAAAAGTCTACTTCTCAAATTCAAAACTTCCAACAAAATGCCTCTCAATTTGCCCTCAGATTAAGAGAAAGCTACTCTAGATATGCTGATTTGAACGACGTTTTATCCGGTTACATTTATGGTATGAAACTGGGTTTGGAATTGCTACACACTGCCACTGAAGAGCTGGAATCCTCAGATATCTCCTCCCTATGGCCAGTTGATTTGGCTGTTGTTTCATCAGCATCAAGAATCGAAAATGTCTACTCTGAGATAAAAGAAATTTGTAGATCAGCCCCAATTGACTATATTGACGCCGAGAATATCTACACTTACTTCATCCAATTATCTGCTTATCAAAGAGATTTTAAAACATTACCATCCACTGTTGACGATTACTTCAATCAGGTTTTACTTGCTTTGTACTACAGGTGGACATTGAGAAGATTAAAGCAAGAGGAGCAGGAATCAACCCAAAAAGGAGTTTTTGTTTTCTCTGATCCTACGTTAGATGCGGAAAAGGATTTCCAAAGAATGTTCCCAGATTCTGAAGATATTATCGATCCTACTGCTTCTGAAGATTTCAAGACATCCTATAATGTCGATGATGTCTACTTCGAGATTTCTAAGGCTTACGTCAATATTTTCAATAGCAAAAGATCTGATCTACTGTTAACTGATCTTGTCAATAAGGGTTCTGATATTCTATCTTCATTAGCAAAGCTTTCACAAAAGCCAGGTAATGGTACCAACTCTGCCCCAGTTCTTTCTTCAATTATTTCGGAGCTTAACAAAACTGTTCACAAGTTTAGTGATAGTGCGGAATCAAAAGACCTTGACTTCTACTCTGGATATTCCTCTTATGAAACCAGAAGGGCTGGTTTGATTATTTCAAGGCTACAAGGATCTGTTCATGGTTTATTAAAGCAATGGCCGGAACATGCCACATTACAACAATTGTTCAGAATTTGCGGTGAGTTCCTTGAGTACTCATCATCCACTCCAGTCTACCGTTTGTTGACGAAAGTTGAACAAGTTTATACCTTCATTGGTGAATGGGAAAAATATGCCCACTCAGGTGTCTCTTTGAAAGCTCACTTCGAAACCGTTTCCGGTCTGATTGTTTCATGGAGAAAATTAGAGTTAGTCTCTTGGAGACAAGTCTTTGTCAACGAAGAAAAAACTATCGAAAGAAAAATGGGTAAATGGTGGTTCCATTTATTCGAATCCATTATTCTTCCTGCCACTCAAGGTGAATTTTATGGTGGCGAGAATGAAGTTAGAGTTGTTGCCGCTATCAATGTCTTCTTATCTCAAACATCATATGGTGAATACAAGTACAGATTAAATTTATTGACCGCTTTCATTGAACATGTCCATGTTTTGGCCCCTGAGTCACCAATTTACGATTCATTATCGAATGTTGTTTCTTTCTACTCTCAATTTACTTCTATTATTGAGGATGCCATCTCAGCTGGAAAGAAAAAACTTGAAAAAGATGTAAAGGAGATAATTCTATTGGCAAGCTGGAAGGATATCAACATCGATGCCCTTAAACAATCATCACGTCGTTCTCACCACAATCTTTACAAGATAATTCGTAAGTACCGTGACTTGCTATCTACCTCTATCACTTCATTAATTGAAACTGGTTTAGGATTTTCCGTCAAATCAGTTATTCCAAAGAGTGATTTACAATTAGTTCCAGTTGGTGTTTACTTCAACACTGAAGCCGTTTATGAATTATGTTCTCAGATTTCCACTTGGAATCAGAGGCCCTCAAGATTACGTAAGATTGAAATTGTCCACAAGAATATGTCCATTTACGTTAAACGTCTCTTTGAAGATGAGCTTCCAAACATTTACGGTTATGCAAAGGATATTGTTGAAGATGTTGATAGACTACGTAAAGAAACTCCGAAGCAGTTAACTGAAGAAAATAAATCGTTATGTGCCAGTTTGAAGACACAAAAACGTAAGGTTTTCAGCGACTCTTTACGTGAGTTGAAAAGAATGGGTTTGAAGTTACACACTACTTCTGATATCCAGAAGATGTTATCATCTGTAACTGCCATTTTAGCCAATTCTGAATCATTGTCAAATACTTCTGTCGCCGGTATTGATGCTTACTTCTTTAGATTATTAGACCTGTTACCAAGATTAAGAGCAAGCGTCAGTGCATTGAACGAAGAAGTTCCACCTGCTGAAGCACTTAAGGCTCTAGCTGCTGCCGAGAACTTGATCTTCACTTCAATTGCAGGTCGCAAGACATTAGTCAAGATTACTGACCTTGAATCATCGTTAGGTAGGTTCATCAAGATATTTGAAGCCATAGGTGCTGAAGACTTCACTTCTGTATCTGCTCCAACGATTTTGAAGGCTTCTATGGTCGAATTTGCTCAGGATACTGGCATTATGGCCCAAACTTTAATCTCATGGTTACCAAAGGTAATTGACTTTGCATTGCTTACTATTGAATCTTCTTCTGACTTTACAAAGTTATCTTATGATACTACTTTCTTATTTGAGGCTAAAACCTATTTAGCTGGAGTTGATGTTCCACACACCGAGATTTACACCGAAAGGGAGCTAGAAATTGCTTCAATGTTATCCACATTTCTGACAACTTTCACTGCTAAATTGAACTTATGGAAATCAAATAATAGCACACTTTCATTTGTTGCAGACTTTATTTTAGAATGGATTACCAGTCAAAAATTTGATTTTAATGTCTACTCAAGCACTTCATTAACTCAAATTAAGACAGTCGACGATGTTGAAGTTGCATTCCGTGAGTTGTCTACATCAATTATGGTGTCAATTCAAAAGATCAGTAAGTTACAAGAAGATAAGGGTTCTATTACTGAGGAAAATGATAATTGGTTAGTTGATACTCAAAGAAGAATCACCAAGTACACAGATTTGTTATTCCCACTTCGTATGAGTTCCAAGCTGGCGGCTTGTATTGAAACCCTATCTTTGGTTGAATTCAACCAATCATCATCAAACTTGGCCCGTGCTGTCGTTGCTCATGCATTACCATTAGTCAAGCATTACCAAAATATTGTTATCACCATCTTAATGAAGTTGAGGGAAAACTACATTAATACTTCTCATGGTACCTATATCCTTTCTTCCATCTTATATACCATTGCAAAAGAAGGCTTCTGTTCCCCACAACCGCCAAGTGAGCAAAAGGAATCGGATAATCTACAAGACGGTACTGGTTTAGGTGATGGTGATGGTGTGACTAACAACTCCAAGGACGTGGAAGATGATGAAGACTTGTCAGAGCAAGCTCAACAGCCAAACGAAGAGAATAAGGAGAAGGATGACGGTGACAATGAAAATGACGATGCTGTTGATATCGAGGGTGATATGGCCGGTAACTTAGAGGACGCACCACCTGAAGAAGATGATGAAGATGGCGATGAAAAGGACAAGGAAGATGAAGAATTAGACGAAGAAGTCGATGATATTGACGATATGGATCCAAATGCTATTGATGAAAAAATGTGGGATGAAGAAGCAGCTGATGATTCTAAGGAAAAGGATTCCGATAAGATGCCAGATAAGTCTAACACCAATGATGATATGGAAGCTATGGATGAAGATGATGATGATCAAAAGAAGGACGATAACAAGCCTCAAGATGATGGCACAAATCCACAGGATGCCGAGGATGAAGAAAATAAAGAAAACGACGATGATGTTGAAGACGAAGAAGATGTTGATCAACAAGAAGATGAAGTCAGAAATGACGAAGATCAACAATTAGATGCGGATGTTCCTGAAGCTGAAGTTTTAGATCTTCCGGATGAAATTAACTTAGATTCCGATAAGGAAGGTTCTGACGAAGAGGATGAAAAAGACGGTGACGAATTTGAAGATAAGTTAGACGATCTACCAGAAGAAGAAAATGAAGATCAGCAACAGAAAGATGAGAGAAAGGATGTAGAGATGACCGACGAAGAAGTTGAGGAAGAAGACAAAGATGAAGAAGAAGCCGAAGGTGAATCCAACAACAAGGATGATGAAGGTGATGATAATGAAGAAAATGATGAGGAAAACGTTGCCGATGATAATAAAGAAATTAACGAGGAAGAAGGAGTTGAAAGCGATGAAGAGTTAATGGATGTTGATCAAAAAGATGGTGAAGATGAATCTAGGAAGGACGATGAAGCTGGTGAAGACGAAAAGGAAGAAGACATTGAAGGTTTAAACGGATTAGAAGATGGAAACAAAGACGACGAAATCGATGCCGATACTGCTGTTCAACAAAAAGCTGGTATGGAATCTGAAGGTGCAGATGCAGATGTCAAGGAAGAACAGGATAACATTGGTACCAGTGGTGGTGCCGCTAACTTCCAAGACCAAGATGAAAAGCAAAAGGAAGAAGAAGATAAGCAAGAAGAGCAAACCGATACCTCTAGAGATCAAGCTGCTGAATCTTTGAAAGAATTGGGTGACTCATTGAAGGAATTCCATAGACGTAGACAAGAGATCAAGGAAGCTACCGACGACGATATGGTTGACCAACAAACCGGTGACAGACTTGATGAATTCCAGCATCTTGAAGGTCAAAATACTGAAAATAACACTCAAGCTCTAGGAGCAGCTAACAAAGATCAAATTCAATCAATAAATGACGAAATGGCTATTGATGACGATGAGGAGGAGCCCGAAATTAAGAATGAAGAAAATTCCACTGTTAAACAGGATGAGCTAGAAGCTGTTGAAAAGAACGCCGAAGAATTGCAAGAAGCTCAAAAGGAAGATGGAGACTTCAATGGTCAAAGCAAATCTGCCATGATTGGTGAAAGAAAGAAAGATCTTGATAACGAAGATTTCTCGATGAAAATGGAAATTGACGATGACGACAACGATGACGATGAGGAAGAAGGTCTTGACGAAGACGGCTATGAGATGGTTTCTAAGAATGAAGATACCAGACCGTACGAAGAAGCTCAAGAGTTATGGAAGAAGTCCGATGAAGCCACTCGTGAATTAACGGCTGGCTTATGTGAGCAATTGAGATTGATATTGGAACCTACTTTAGCGACCAAATTAAAGGGAGATTACAAGACTGGTAAGAGATTGAACATGAAAAGAATCATTCCATACATTGCCTCTCAATTCAGAAAGGATAAGATTTGGATGAGAAGAACCAAGCCAAGCAAGAGAGAATACCAAATCATGATTGCAGTCGATGACTCCAAATCTATGGCTGAATCGAAGGCCGTTGAAATTGCTTTCCAATCCATTGCTTTAGTTTCCAAAGCTTTGACACAATTGGAATCTGGTCAGTTGTCAGTCGTCAAGTTTGGTGAAGATACCCAAATAGTTCATCCATTTGGAAAACAGTTCAGTTCAGACTGTGGTGTTTCCGTTTTCCAAAACTTTGGGTTTGAGCAAACCAGAACAGACATTAAGAAGCTTGTCAATAAATCATTAGGTATCTTTAACGATGCTAGATCTAGTGGTGGTTCTGATCTATGGCAATTGCAAATCATTCTATCCGATGGTGTCTGTGAAGATCATGAAACAATTCAAAGGTTGGTTAGACAGGCCAGAGAAGAAAAGATTATGCTGGTGTTTGTTATCATCGATGGTGTCAACAACAATGAATCTATTTTGGACATGTCTCAAGTTAATTACATCCCCGATGCTAATGGACAAATGAAGTTGCATGTTGATAAATATTTGGATTCATTCCCATTCGAATTCTACGTTGTTGTTCATAACATCAACGAATTACCTGAAATGCTTGCTTTAATTCTAAGACAATACTTCTCTGAATTAGCTTCTGCTTGATTTGCTTCTCTGTTACTATCTTTACCTTTTTTTGTTGATTATTATTTGATTTTACAGTTTATTTTTATTTTATTTTATTAGAATTTGATTTTTTTCCCTTGTTTATATAAAAGACACATGTTTACTATTAATTGCATTCTTTGATTTATTAATTATTTTGATTAAGAGTAGACTATAAAAGTATCAATATTCAATGTGAATGGACGGCTCCCTCACATCACCATAGCGGTTTTTCAACGTTGGCTTCGTAACCCATATTACCATGAGCACCAGGTGTCTGAAATGGCGTTTGAATATTGAACAAAGAGGACAAAATGTCTGAATTATTGTAGATCGTCTCTATATTTGGATCTGAGCTTTCAACGCTTTCTCCTCCTGCCTCATTACCATCTTCTTGCCGTTGTTGCTGTTGAGTCAGATAATTGAAAGGTCTGAACGAACTAGACCCTAAATTCACAGCAAACATCTTCTTCAACTGATCTAGCCATATTCTCGAATGCGACAAAAACTCAGCGGTTTTCGAATTGATACGGAGTCGCCAGCCACATTCATCAACTTTATCCAAACAGCTACGGAACTCGGAATCTGTGGATGTCGATAAAGTCAGTAAGATACCAAATGTGACAATTAGGGCAAATCCGATCCTTGCAGATGCATACCAGAAAGTTTGTAAATGTTCTGCTTGCATTCCACTTAAAAAATCAACCGCAGATTGGAAGTCAAAGTATGCTTTTTCATGAACGATTCGACCAATGACCATAAACTCATGGTCAACGAGAACGCTATCAGCTTTCACTTTAGCTATATGACTCAGCACAGGCTTCAGTAAGCAAAACTTGGCGGCAAATTTAGAAATGTACAAGTTCGGCGTTCCTGAAATATGTCCCCTTTTCATATCTTCCATAACAAGGCACTTTGGTAAGTTTGACTCCCATTCACGAAGCCTGATTTGCAACGGTCTTATAATCTCCATCTGTTTTTTTAGACGGCTGGTTTCTGTAAGGGTTGACAGAGAATCTATATATGCTTTGGCTTTTCGGCTGTATAATTGATCCAATATCGAGCTTAGGATGATAGTAAGTTCAGCCATTTGGATGAATAGTTGTTTACCAGTTTCAAAGTCAATAGTCCCGTCTTTAATCTCCGAAAACGAATTTTCTTCTGGTTGTTCGTTGAAGTCTTCATCTGTCAAGGTGCTAACGCCCCAGTTAATCTCTTGTATATGCGAAGATCTCCCAATAGTCATGGACAGCCATTTCTCCTGGATATACAATCCCCATGCTAACCTTTTCCGTAGGGCTTTTTCATTTTGTGGGATGTTCCATTGTTGACAGTCTTGATCTAGGCCCAAATCTTGGGAAACAGCCACGATTTGAGACTGCATGACCCATGATTGACTCGGATGTGAATATTGATCCCTGAAGCTTTGATGTTGAATTAATAGTAAGCCTGCTTGAACCGTTGACAAGGAAGGTTTATGGATCTCTTTTGACAAACTTCTTTCTGCGATTATTTCAAGCTTTTTTTGTGATGGTTTGGTAGTCATAGAAAGATCAGAATCAAAGGACCACCAGTTAAGCGCAAACAAGTATAGGCAGGCAAGTAATGAGGATGAGATGTCTCCTCTTCTGGTATTGTAATGTGATATAAATGTTTCTTTATCAAGTATTGGGAACGATGGATGCACAATTCTAAAATATAAAGACACAAGAGATGGACCTGTAACATCAACTATATTTTCCACTATTGCTAGTTCTTTGGAGTTCATATCTTCTTCAGAATGAGCTCTAGGGAATATATCAACGAATCCATTTGAATGACCAACTTTTCGAAGCTGTCTATGAACCGAATTTTCAGTTTCCATTGTGATCAGAGGAAAAGTTTCAGAAGCATTTTCAATTATAGAAGGGTCCCATTCACCAGTGAGACCAATGACTGACGAGTGCATACTTGGTTTGGTATCAGTGTTCGAAAGGCTACCACCGCTGCCCCCACCTATATGATCATGAACTTGAGAGGTTGAGCTGTTTCTTGACATTCTGAAGGTAGGGGAAAATGATTGGTTGCTTTCAGAGTAAGGGGATATTAGATTTCGTGCTTGTGTGATGTCATCAGATTCGGCATTATAAGTCTTTTGTTGTGAGCCGTTTTGTATTGAAGAAGGATTTCTTGACATGGCTGATGAAGACGGTTGAGGCGGGGGTTGCTGAATAGAAGTTGCCTGTACAGCTGACTCCATGGAAGGATATAAGCCATGTATGGATGCTGCACTTAGAGAATGGGATAATGGCTGAGCATGAATAAGCTGATTTGAATCTGATGGGTTCTTATCAGTGCTGTTATTCTGATACGAGGAGGACGACGATGACTCTCGCATAGTTTTTCGCTTCTTAATAGGAGGGTCATTGAAAGTGCATTCACTATTGTGGAAGTTGCAAAGAAAGCATCTTGGATCTGATTCATTTTTGACACATTTTGTTCTTCTTTTACGGCACGAATCACAAGGCCTCTGCTTGGATCTGGTTGGAGCCGTTGTAGTGGTTCCTACTGTTTGCGAAGTTACTGAAGCAGCCATTTGATTTGAACTTCTCAAAGCTGTAACAAAACAAAAAAGATAAAGCCTGAAAATCTTAAAGTAAACGACTGTTATGAACCTTATTCTAGTCAGAAACTCAGTACAAGCTTACTTTGAGTAACCCCGAAATTGATGATCTGAGCAAAATGGCTTCAATCCAGGCAGGCGATTAAGAGATGAGATCGAGGAGTGCAAGGACAGATGACAACGCAGTCCAAAATAATCTCTCTTCCCGATTGGGGTTACCGATAAGAAAGGGACGGCGACGCGTAATGGTCGTTTCTGGCGTCGATCGACTGTAGTCATAGGGGATTCTACTGGTGTCGATCGGAGTCGATCGGAGTCGATTGGTGGTTGCCCCGAATGGACCCCGGCGGGACAAACCACCTGTTAGAGATTATCGTTTATTTGCTGTACCTGTCATTTCATTGGCCACACAGTAGCCATATACCAAAAAAGATGCATCGTGGATGAGTTTATGACAGCTTATCATCATTTCCAATGATAAACTATATTATAATTGGCGACATGGACCACCATACTAGGCCGCCCGATGGGCGGCATCGGGGAGCTTTAAAACAAGAGATCTGCGCCGCACCCCGATAAATTCTCGACTAGATCAGCGTTCGTTATCTCTTTGCATTTCATTTATCAAGACACATTTGAAATGATCTCCCTGGAAACCCGTCAAACTACCAACTCGTCCATGTTCCCCTTTCTCTATCAAATTGCCCTGTACATATATTCGTTTGATACCAACTTTCGCTTGTTTGTTTCTCTTTATAGGGAACACAAAGCATTAATTTAGTGTTCCAAATCCGACACTAATTTCGTTATCATCAAAGTAAATCATCTTGCATGATAAGATAAGAAGACCTTTGGAGTTGATTTTGACTTGTCTTCAATTTGTTTTAAATAACTGCTCATTTCCCTTCTATTTTACTATACATAGAATAATAGTTCTCAAATTAAATCATCAATCTCAGGAGTCAAATTAGCTTCATTCAAATAGGAACAAACCATCCCTCGTATCATACACTATGAGACCTATCAGCGAAATCAAGGCTGACGTTAAAACAAAATGCACTTCTCTTTCAGCTTGGAAATTGAAAAAAGAAGATTCTTCTTGCGCTCCAGAAGGAATCAACACTAATATCGATAATGATGTCACTCCTCCATCCAGAAGAACCTGGAATATGCTAATGATCGCGGGTTTTTGGGCTTCTGATTATCTTTCAATTCAATCCGTCGAGAACCCAGCTTCTTCTCTTACATATGGTATGACTTGGAGAACTGCCTTAGTCACATCCATTGTTGGTATGCTTTTAATTGCCGTTCCGTTAATCTTAAACGGTGCTATTGGCGCAAGATACCATATTCCTTTCCCTGTTAGTGTTAGATCCTCTTTCGGTTATCACTTCGCTAAATTCCCAATTATTACAAGATTAGTGACATGTGTCTTCTGGGCATCATTGCAGACATTTACTGGATCTCTTGCAATGGCACGTTGTCTTGCTGCTATCTGGCCAAGTTTCGATAAGATTCACAACACCATTCCTGAAAGTATGGGTGTTACATCATCTGAAATGGTTGCTCATTTCATCTTCTGGTCAATCCAATTGCCATTCTTGTTAATTCCGCCACATAAGTTAAGATGGTTCTTTGTTTTCAAGACAATTGTTGTGTCTGCTTGTTTGATCGGTACTGCTGCTGGCTTGTGTAAGCTAGCTGGTGGTTCAGGAGATATCTGGGATCAAAAATACACTCTTTCAGGTTCTGAAAGATCCTGGACTTTTGTCATGTTATTGAACTCATCCATTGGTGGTTGGGCCACAATGGCGACTAACATTTCTGATTTCACCAGATTCATGAGTGATAAATCCAAAGGTCAATATGCTCAAATTGCTATTATTCCAGCTTGGTCCACATTTGTCACTATGATGGCCTTAACTGCCTGTTCAGCTGGTTACCTAGTCTACGGTAAATTCATCTGGTCACCAACTGATTTTGCTCTATATTGGACTACTACCGGCTCAAAGGGACGTGCTGCTGCTTTCTTCGTCGGTGCTTCGTGGTGTGTAGCCCAGATTGGTACTAATTTATCTGCTAACGTTGTCACTGGTGCCAACGATTTATGTTCATTATTACCTGGTTACTTCAACGTTAGAAGAGGTGCATTTGTTATAGCAGTTGTCTCTGGTTGGATTTTGCCAATTTGGAAGATTCAAGTTTCCGCTACTTCATTGATTTCCTTTATTTCTGGTCTATCTTGTTTCTTAGCTCCAATTACGGGTGTTATGGTTTCTGACTACTGGTTAGTCAAGAATCAAAAGTTAAATGTCCCTGCATTATACGACCCAAATGGAATTTATAGATACTATAAAGGTTTCAACTGGCGTGCTATTGTTAGTTTCTTAGTTGCCAATGTTCCAAACTTACCAGGTATGGCATCAGACGTTAATTCAAAGATCAACATTGCTCAAGGTATGCTTAACTTATGGCACTTGTCATACTTCTATGGTTTCTTGACATCCTTGACTTTATTCTATGTGCTGAACTTAATTTGTCCGGCACATGAAACCCTGCTTGAATCCCCAGTTTACTACTTTTACGATACCGAGGAAGAGTATTTGTCTTCCGATGATCGTGGCAGTGTTGAAGAAGTAGTTGTTGATGTTACTAAAGAAAAGGCTCCTTCCACATCTACTGACTAGTTTTCTAACCTGTTCTCGAATAAATTGAGTGCTTCTACCTAATTATATACTTGCGTAGCTTAAATTTATTATTTTTATCTTTTTTTTGCTTAATATCTTCTTTTTTTTCTCACTGACATTCTTCAATAGTTGGTTTAACCTTAATTTAATTTATATCCCTGTTTTTTGTGAATATTGATTTCCTCTTACTCTTTACTTCTTTCTCATGCTTCAAATATAATTACATAGCATCTCCAAATTAGTTCGAAATTACATGGGTTAAATAAATTAAGAATAACACAAATCGTGCTAATTTTCTAAGGAAATTAAGAGAACTAACTGGCTACAAAAGAATAGTAATATAATCATAGAACAGCAAACGAAAGCGGATCACAAATAGAGATAGCAGCACATTTATTCTTGAACTCCAGTTTCCTTTAAAGCGTCACTATAATCTTCCTTCGCCAGTCTACTATATGCCAGCCTTTTGAAAACGTAATCACCAGCCTTAATTGGCGGATACTTGTTACCTTCTGCACCAATACAAGTTTCTAATGGTTCAATGATGGTATCATACGAAACTCCAATGAAAACCGGAACAGAAAAGCGCTCGCAGCCAGTAATGTTCTTAACCCTATGAACGGTTGAGATGAAAACATCGTTTGACCAACGTGCCAACATATCGCCAATGTTGATCACAAAAGTGCCTGGAATCGGGGTAGCCACAATCCATTCACCGACAGAGTTCAACACTTGTAAAGCGGGAACCATACCGGCATACAAGATCGTACAGCATTCAATGTCTGTGTGAGCACCGATACCCAAGACATCGTTCGAGGTTGGTGGTTGTGGAAAGTAATGCAGAATTCTACCGATTGCGCCTGGGTCCCTTAGCATGTTTCCAAAGTGAGATTCTGGAAGGTTTAAAGCTAGGGCGAATAAGGACATTAGCTTTCTAGCTAATGTTAGAATTTGGGAGTAATATTGTTTCACTGCTGTTTTCAGATGCGGGACTTTGGTTGGCCATGAGTTGGGGCCATACATGACGTTCTTGTCTAGGTTTGAAATGTACTGTTCAATATCTTCAGGTGTCTTGGATGGATCCATTGTTGGTTCGTAACCCCAGTTGAATTGTTCATTCAGGTCTGGTTTTCTACCTGCTTCAGTTTTGTTATCACCTAAACCCTCGTAGCCTCTGAAATGCTTGGATTTTTTGAAATGGATTTCATTTTTGTCTTCAATTGGTAGCGCAAAGAACTCTTTGGCAGAGTCAACCAATTCATCAATGGAGCTTTGTGGGATTCCATGGTCTTTGATGTAGAAGAAGCCGACATTTGTACACGCATGTTTGACTTGCTTGACTAATTCATCCTTTTCGGTATTCAGTGAAATGAGTGGAATTTCAGTAAATGAAGCACTTCTTGCTTCTTCACTGACAACTTTTCTGGAGTTACCAGTGAACGAAGTGAATTGCAATGGTTGTTCGGGGGTAATGATTTCTGTTGCGGTAGCCATCTTGTTGCTATAATTCTTGATGTCTGCTCCACAATGTAATAATTACTCTTCATTCAAGCAAATTATCGTAGGATTGGAATGCACAACCATATATATAAACTCTTAAAAAACAGTCAAACTTAGAGGAAATCTTACGAAGAGTAATAATGGACTGATTCCTGGAGGCAGTTGGCGACGGCGGTAGACGGAGAAGGAGGTGATCATAGTCTATTAGAATATGCCAATCTCAACTAGTAGATGACATTCTCTGCCATTCTGGCTTGGTTTGATCAATCAACCAACTTGCTTGTGACAGGTCTTGCTATCACCTTGAGCATGCATACCACCTTCATGTCTTATCTGCCTGCATGAATGGGCCCGGCGCCCATACTCGACCCGCTTCCTCAGTGAACTTTAAAATATTGACCTTTCTCGACGCCCGGCGGGCAGATCTGGCAACATGTGCGGCGCACCCGTTGGTTCTGATAAGGTAACAGTTCACTGCTCCTGGAGGCAGCAAATAGGACAAAGTCTTTCCCTGGAGTAGGCCAGGAAGTGGAGCCAGAAAGCAGGTAAAATTCAGGGTTGAACTGAGTCTCAGGTATAGCTGGCGAGTAACTTAGGCTAAATTTGAGAAAGAAATTAGAAGTTAACTATCCAAATACACCATTATATTCTCTTAAAATAGGACTCCAACAATCAATCACTACAAGTTGTAACTGCCACAATGACCAAACGGGAAGCAATGCCTTCATTATCGGGGTACACATTGCCATCAGCTAAACCTTCCCCATTTCCTCTCCCACCAGGGAGAACAGCATTGATTATAATTGACATGCAAAGAGACTTCATAATGAAAGGCGGATATGGGTACTTACAGTGCAACTCTGATGAAGTGTTTGACCAAGTTTCCAAAATTATTGAGCCGTGCAAGAATTTACTTCAAACTGCGAGAAAACTGGGATTAACTATCATTCACACCCGTGAAGGTCACCAGCCTGACTTATTGGACCTTGCGCCATCCAAATTACTCAGACAGTACAACAACAAGTCATCAAATTACCCAAAGTTGATAGGAGATGAAGGTCCACTGGGTAAATTATTAGTTCGTGGCGAATATGGTCATGATATCATTGATGAATTGAGGCCATTCCGAAATGAAATCGTGATCGATAAGCCTGGCAAAGGAACGTTCTATAACACGGACATCCACCAAACTTTAGTCGATAGGGGAATAACACATTTATTGATCTGTGGTGTTACAACTGAATGCTGCGTTGCTACTACCTTTAGGGAAGCAAATGACCATGGCTTTGACTGCTGTATCCTATCCGACTGCACCGGTGGATTTAATGGCCCAATTGTGACTGAAACTTTAAATGTTGCATACGCATACGATGGATTGTTAGGGTCTGTTGGGGTTAGTATAGATTTAACGAATTTACTTGCTGCTAAAGGAGTAGGATTATTAGGTGCTGGTTCGGTGTTACCAAAGGACAGTTTACTTTTTGATGGCTATGAATACACTATGGGTGATGGTATTAATGATGCATTTGTTATTTACAAATTGAAGGCAAACGGTGCTAAATTAGTTAACTATTGGTCGGATAACGGTGTGAAACGTTTCCGTATTTCGGTTGATAATGGACGTGCTGAAAAGCTTGAAAGCTCTTTTAGTTTCTCCGCATCAAACGGTATGTTGCCATTGACTGGAATTAAAGGTAAAGCCACAATTTCAACCATCTCCGTTAAGTCGTTCTCTATTAAAAACATCAAGTACGTTTATGCAAACCTCAGATCGTTTGATGAAGAAGACTGCTATTCAAAGCAGCCTAATGAATTCTATATGTATCCGTCCGACTACAGGGGTGTTCAAATTGGTGGTTTTAAATACTCTATGGGTGACATTCCAAATTTTGATCCCAAAAATGGAACCCTTGTTAAACTACACAGTAAATTAATTGACGAGCTTTTCAATAAGTTATATCACTTGTCAATTTACGGTTCAAACCCTTTAGGTTGTGGAATTGGCCCTATTGGATTAGAAATGATATCAAATTTCCCGAATTTCCCAAGCTTAAAACCAAAAGGACTGGAATATGCAGAAATGGTAAAGTATGGTTATGTATTGAATGAATTCAACGAGCTGAAAAGAAAAATTGGTCTTGCTTTCAAACCGATTGATATATTTATAATGCCCTTATTGGATTCAGATTCTAAGGAAAAAGTCACAAAGGAGAGTATTGTTCCACGTATACTTGGATACCCTTCAGTTTCAATAAAATCGAAAAAGCTGCTAGTTATTGGTAAGCCAGGCACTGATGGGAGATTATTGGATATTGTCCAGTACCTTTGTAATTAAATATGGAGAGTATAATCTTGAATGAATGTTGCTGCTATCGTTGTTCTTGTTCTCTGTGTAGTAAGTAAGTACTATTAAAACTGGAGCATAAGAGAGTAAGGTCGATCGTCTCTTTCTTAGTTGAACTCGACGTCGGTATTGTCCAAATACGGATGGGTTCATTAATACGGATACCAACAGCGAATGGCTCTTTAAGGAATTCCCGCTTGATATTTCCCAAAACGCACAGGAAAAAGCTGGCAATATACTGCAGAAAGTTTCCATTTGTGGACTAAACAGAGCAACCCGGCTCGCTGCGCACACAGCTGCCGTTCTAGTCGCACGGAGCTAACCAAAATTGCCGCTTTAGGAAACCCCGAACGCGGTTGGAAAAATCTTTTTCCCAAATTTGTTCCTCATCTTTTAACCCCAAAAACGGTAACAAGGTGTTTTGTTAGTAGGAGGAACAAAGCATAGAAAACAGAATCGATTTACTCACTCAGATGACGTTTGTTTGTTTGTACTATTTTTCAACCAGTTTAAAATTTTTCACTTTGTCTTTGATTCAAACTGCTTTTTCCTTACTTTTCATGTTCTTTTTTGTTTGTTTCATTCAAGTAACACTCCATTGATTGCTTATTTATCCTTAATTCTCTTATCTGAATACAGAGTCCCAAACAAAATCTAATCGCACGAGATACAGAATATAAAAAATTTGCCGCAAATTCTACACTTTCTAAACAACGAAACCATGTCTAACTACAGAGAATACCAAAGGGTCATAAGGCTTTCTTTAAACAGTCCACCAAATCATCAACATATTACACCACAACCAGCTTCATCTGCTACTGTTGCTACCGCTTCTGCCGCCACCACTCAGAGGTCAAGCAATACTCAAATCGCCACCCCTCCTTCATCCTCAGCCGAATCCTCTCCAAAAGTTTCCCCGGTCAGTTCCCCAAAACCCTTAAATATCCAACCTAGATTAGCTATGGAGCAACCACATACCTCTTCTACAACCACTACTGCTTCCTCCAAAGAACCAGTGCAAAAGAAGAAAATCACAAGAACGAAAACAGGCTGTTTCTGTTGCCGTAGAAGAAAGAAGAAGTGTGATGAATTGAAACCTTCCTGTTCTGGTTGTATTAGAAACATGTTGACATGTGTTTACCCCACTGTTGAAGATTCTACCAAGAAATCGGCTACCGACTTATCCCGCTCTTCAACAGCAATCTCTAAAAAATCATCACAATCCTCTCTGGTTTCAAAATCATCCAATATAAAAACCGAATCCCTTGTGAAGAAAATCGATGAAGCTCTCTCATCAGCCAGAGCTACATCATCTCCACAACTAGCCACAAACACTTGCGAATCCCCATTGTTGTCGTCATACTCATCGTACGGTTCTGCACCATCAACTCCACAATCCATTTGTTCACAAAACGGAACACATTACATCTCTCCATTATCGTCGCCAACTTTAAAACCAGTTGAAGACGACAATTACAGTTCGTCTATTTCTTCAAACCACAAACCGAGAATCAATTGCATGAACACTGAAGTTGACGAAACTGTTGCTGCTGCTGCCGCTATCCTCGTCAGCAGGGTTCCTAAATATCCAAGAGGGATTAGTATCAAGAGTTTATTGAACTAATAGAACGGTTACTGGCTGTTATATTTGTTTCTCGTTTATTTATTTATCTATTTATTGCCACTATTTTTCATTCTTTCCTGTCTTTTGACCGTTTTGTTTTATTACTACTTTTCTTAGCTTCTTTCTTGAATTTGGGTTCTTCTTTCTCTTCTCTCTTTTGATTTCCTTGTTCTTTCTCTAATTATTTGCTTCGATTAGCCATCGTTTTGTTTGTCTGCCAATGCTGCTCCTTTTTTGCATACTGTCTCTTATTTGCTCTTCTTTCCTATTTTCTTCTTCGTTGGTTGCTTAAAAAAACGAACGTGACACCGGTTTAGTGTCGCTCATTCCTCATTTCTATTTTCTTCTTTCAAATCACCGTGATGATATACATATACTCCAGTTCTTGTCATCTGTGCATGTCCTGCAGCACCACTGTATATCAATCCATTATCAATATGCCGATACACATATATACTTATATACTTATAGCATTAAATATTTACTCTTGACCACTCTGATTGAATCTATAACAGATGAAAAACTGTTCAAGCCTCAAAGGACCAAAAACAGATAATTCTTTTTATAACACGCGGGGGCCAAAGGATCCTCTAATGCTAAGAGAACCCGATATACCAATGATTAAAATAGGGAGCATCGAATCCTTGAATCAACGAATGAATTAATATATATAGTTAAATAAACACGCACACTTAAAGCATATATATACAAAGATACAAGACAAGAAAACAACAACAATAACTGCAAATTCTCGTAAATCTTCATAAGCTATCTCACTGACACCAATAAGCATACACTCAAATAGAAGTCGTTATCAATTCTTAATCTTGCTTTTCTTCTTATAGTCAGCCAAACTGAATTTTTTAACAACTTTAGGCTTCTCCTCTCTCTTGTCAGCACCGTTAAGTTCGTCCAACCCCACAGCGCTGCCCGATGATGATAAAACCCCACTGCCAAAATTGGTTGTACCACCACCACCATCAGCATGCATTTCATGACGATGAGTGAAATCCTCACTTTTAGGCTCGTTTTTAACACTAGTGGTGAAAGAATCGGTTCCCGGTTGGCTTGCATTAGATATGGTTGCAAAGCTATCAGTTGACGATTTGCCAGGGACGAGCTGAATAGGAATGAAGTACGATTCGGACAATTCATCATCCTTGGAGATCAATGTTGGACCAATATGGTAGTTGTCACCTTCATCGTTCAGTTCTCTTGATTTGGAACCCGTGATAAACTTCTTGATGATTTGGAATTTAGGTGGGATTACGGATGAATCCAAGATTGATTTCAATTTGAATTGCCTGAACTTTTGCTCTTCATCATCGTTATTATCGTTCGTAATGTCATCGTCATCGTATGTCTCATTCATGGTTTCATTATTATTGTCTTGGTTGGCTGTTGTGTTGCTGGTGTTCGCTTTGCCATCACTGTCAACCAAGTCCTCATCTTCATCTTCGTCAGTAGATCCCAGAACCAACAAACCGCTTGATCTTTCCTTCAGCTGCTGCTCTTCTTGTTCTGCAATTGCCTTCCGAATTAATTCATCTCGTTGTTTTAATCTAATTTCAATCTCATCGTAAGTTTGACCTGGTGTTGGTGTTAAATAAAAGAGATTCTGCTTTCTCGTATTTCTTTGTAGATAAGAGGTTATTTTCTTGATTTTCCCAATTAAACAGTCGCTTGAATTGGTTACACATCCACAATCCGTTAAATCTAAAATCGAATGAATCGAATTAATCAGTTTAATCTTCAAATCGGTCGACAAGTCTTCAAATGAGGTACTACCTGATTCAATCAATTTGATTGGATGTGTAGCATCCCATTCCCAAGGTAATGACAACTCTTGGTCGGCTTTAATTTCTTTTATCGACGACAAAACAAACTTCAAAACAGGGTACTTATTTGGTTCACTAATTAAAACAGTTTTAATCTCACAGTTTGGTTTGCATGATTTTCTAATAAATCTGGTTAAATTGCCCATGCCTCTCTGATCAATAGCCACCGGCAAGAACGGATGGAATGAGACTTTTGGCTTGGGACAGCCAAACAACCAGTATTGATTCCACTGTTCTTCCATGTAATTTTGTTTCAAATCAAGTTCGCCAACAATCTCCTTTATCAATTGATTTTGCTTGATTGTTTTAGAGGTATACAATCCTAATTTCGATAAACCAGTGAATTTTGTCTTTGGATTCTCGGGTGCAGATTTAACCTGTAGGCTATTTTTTGGAAGCAGTTGTTTATTGTATTCATTCATTGTTGAAAATTTAACTAGATTGGTATCAGTATCCTGCTCTTTCTCCTTCATCAACTTTGGAAGCTTCTTTATTAGTGATTTAACCGAACTTGATTTCAATTCAGATTCGCTTATTTCAAAATACAATGTTTGGTATCTTTCGATATTTGCATTCGATTCATCTTCAGGATCAACTGGATCAGTTTTCCGTTTCTTTTGTTTCGATGAAGACGGTGTATTTGCCGTTGGAGAGGTTGACTTATTCCCACCATTTGAATTGTTTGTAGCTGAATTCGAACGTGGTGAACCTGCTATGTTATGTTCTTTCTTATTATTAGGTTGTACAGGGGAACCTGCAGTCACCGAATTGGATCCACTGTTGCTATTATTATTACTATTATTATTATTATTATTATTATTGGTTGAACTTGTCATGTCATGATGGTTATTAGACTTCTTTCTCTTTGGTTGTAATCTAGCCTCCTGTAATTGGTGTGCTCGCTTAGCATCAACCGCTAAAGTTGGGTCACATAAAGAACATAGGTAATGTTCAGGTACATCATCAATATCTTGAATACTCATGCAAACCGCATGTTGCCATCTGAAACAACGGTCACATTGGATTGTAAACCCATCATCGTGGTCATAGCCACAAATACAGCCAATGGTACCTTCGTCAGGATCCACAGCGTAGGAAGGAGGTGAAATTGAACCCAAAGAAGCTTTTGATTCTTTGTCCTGTTGTCCGGTGGGAATAGTGGAACCTTTCATTATTAGATCACCATCTTTATCTTTGATCTTGATTTTAGTTTCAGTTTCAGTTTCAACTTCTGTATCTTGATTGACATCTTCTGCATTCGTTTGAGGATTTATAGACTCAGAGCGATTGTCTTCAGTTTCAGGTTCAGTTAGATTGTTCTCTGTTTCTTCACCCTTCATTTCAGAATCTATAATACTGTCTATTTCCTCTTCCTGGGTTAACTGTGGGGGTTGCAGTTGTTGTTTAGGTTCAGAATTAACTGAAGATTCAACCTTATCTTCTTTCTTAACCGAAACAGGAGCTGGAGCAGGATCTTGATAAATTTTAATTGGAGTTGGAACAGGATCTTGATAAATCTTAATTGAGGCTGGAGCCGCTTTTGATACTGGAACAATGCCCAATCTCTCCTCTTTATTTGTCGTCAAAGGTGGAGACAATTTTCCTTTTTTCGGTAGTTCTTGATATTTATGAATCATGTGCTGTTCAGCCTGAGAAAGGAAGGGCAAAGGAGTAGCTGCAGCGGCAGCCAATGCTGCAGCTGCAACCATAGCTTTGTTGGACCCATTGCCACTAGCCAGAGCAGCAGCGGCAGGACCAGGCGATGTCGTAACATGGTTATCCTTTGTACGTAACGGGGGACTGAACCTCGTACTATTGGTAGTGATTGCAAGTGTTGCATTTGATGACACAGGGGTGATTTGCTTCTCGGTTGATAATCTTTGCTGTGGTTTCTGTGTATTTGGATCCTGTTGCTTGGCTAAGCCAATTGAAGGCTTGACATCTGAGCTTGACGGCTGCTCTTCTGCTTTTGTAGTTGTGGAGGGATTAGAATCACTGTTATTGATCTGCTGAGGATACGGTTGCGGTTGGTTGGAAAATAACATTAATAAACCAGCAGCTTCATTATCCTGTAGTTCAGCGCCAGGCTTTTCACCCATTGAATCCTTTTGTGGGTCCGACATATATCTGCCTGGGTTAAATGACTGTTATTTTGATATTTCTGTCAAACTGACTGTTATTGGCCTTCTATATACGATCAGCAGTTAATTCCAGATTGAGAACTCGAAGTATATATAGAACAGAACTTTTGAAATTATAAGCGGTAATATGGAAACAAAAACCACGATGCTAAGAACAGAGAGGTTGCTCGTTCAAACTTAGAGATGATATATGAATGTATGTTACCAAGTACCAAGTCAGTTTGAGTAAGTATAAAGACAGAAACAAGGCCAGCACACGTTCAATACAGTAATTACCTGTTTGTGTTATTAGAGATCGTCTATAAAGCAAATCCAGCAATGGTGTTTGGATCATTTATAATTTCTATACGAGATAAACGGTGGAGTAAACGAGACAAGCGAGAAGTGCAACAAATTGAATGTCGCAAGCAATTACCAGGATGCTTATATCGCCTTACATTGACCTACATCAACAACATATCATACACATGCTTATATGCTTTCATATACTTGTCATTAGCCAAAGCTATCATTTTGTATATAACTGTATTCTTATTGCAGCTCTTTTAGTCTCTTCTGGTTAACTATGAGCATAACTCCCATGCACAGATTGGTACGCAGCTTGTGCGTGATCTACAAACACTCAAAAAAATTTATACTGGCTAACAAAATGACAATAGATGGATGTCTGTTAGAAGTCCATATAGAGAGAGAGGCAAACAACTTTACGTTAAGCTTTAAACCTTCACTTTAAACCTTCAAAGGCAAAAATATACACAATGGCTCATAGGTTAGTGGTGCAGGTGATTTTCACCGGTGCTCGAGTTTTCGGTAAGGCTTTCACGGAAGCTTACAGACAAGCAGCAGCAGCAACGACAGCTCAGCAGGCAACTGGTCAGAAGGGTAAACCGGCAGAGGCTTCTTCAAGTAAATCAAGAGACCGTGAAATCAGTTTGGATGAAGCTTGTAAGATCCTTGATGTCAATCAAACTGGGCTGTCATTGGATAAGGCACAAGGCAAGTACGACTACTTGTTTGATATCAACTCCAGAGAAAATGGAGGGTCATTCTATGTTCAGTCTAAAGTCTTCAGAGCCATGGAAAGAATCAAGAATGAAATAGAATATTTGAATGAATTCCAAAAGGCTAAAGAGGCAGAAAATGGTGCCAATATAAATAGAGAGACATCACCACCGCCTCCTCCCCCTCCGACGGATAAAACTTCATGAGACTGAAACAAAGATTAAAGCAGGTGTTATTGCATGTTGTACAAGAGAGATTCGAATCGTATTTGGTCCAATGAATGCTGTTACGATTAACTGTGGTGTCAAAAATACACGGTCAGCATTATTGAATTAGCGATTTTTCTTATTGATCCACGGTATGCTGTCTCAAGAGGGTATGATGAAGAATAAAGTGTTTGAAATATAATACTTCTTAGTAAATGTGTACATAGTTAGGGTTTCTTTATCGTACTTGTAATTCAATAATCTTGGATGTATAAGGTTTTACGTATGTTATAGGAATTGAAGAATATTAAGTCATTTTGAGAAAATTGTGTCCTCGTTGTGTAGAGTACCTGTAGAAATTAAAGGTTTAGACCGATCACCGGGAATCTAAAAGCTAACTTATGAGGCTGATCTGTACTTAATGACAGCCTCCGCATAGATGTATTCGAACGCCAGTTCCTAGACATAACTAGATAAATATATACTTACAGTCAAACTACAGTGAGGTAAGATCGTACCATGCCCATCAAAACAAGCGACCTTAACTTTTTTACTTCCCAAACGACAAAAAGATATGTACTAACACTATTAGTTGGCTGACTCTAACTTGAAGGACAGAATTAACTATTCCCTGAAAAGTCATCTATCTACCACTAACGCATTGGACATTAATCTAAGAACTTGAAACGGAGTGTCAATCGTGCCTTTGTTGTTAGCAAAGTCGTAGAGACACTTAGCTGATACTTGGAACTGGCCGTTATAAACCGAACATAATGAACGATTAGCCAGTCCTCAAATAGTCCTATAAAGTAAATTATACTAGTTTAGTATAACCACTACTGATGTTAGTTTCTTGAGAAGGAAAACTACAAAACCAAAAGACAGGGAGAATCTGAGACTATTTATAGTCGAGCCCATTCGCAGAATTTGATTGTTTTTTTTTTTTTGAGGGAAGAGAAAATTTTACCAGAAGAGTCCGACGGGCGGGTAACTTTCACTCTTGGTCTACAGCCTTGTTTAGGGTTGCTTAAAGAAGGGGAACCGATCCTACTAATGGATAGATCACCATGCATACATTTCTTGATAGACAATTAAAGGCCCACCATGGAGAATAGGGCATTCTCCTGTTCTTCTTCATCTCCAAACTGCACAACACTTCCTAGAACCGGTAGCTTGTTCAACTCCTCATCCTCAGAATCCACACCATTTTGTTCGGTACCAATATAAACAGGTCTCTCCCATTTCAGGCCATCCTTTTCAAATTCCCAAACTTTTTTCGAGTTTTCATTGAATTTACTTAACTTTTCTTTATTCAACTCTTCCTCTAAACCTTTAATATCTTCATCATCTGATAATTTACTCTCATTATCATCCTCAACAGTGCTCACCTCTCTTAAATACACCTTGCCATTCTTGATAGACATATCAATGACCTTCTTACCACGTCCTGTCCTCTGCTTTTCTAAATTCTCTTGTTTACGTAGAAGCTTCTGCTGTCTTTTCAACTGCAATGCTCTTTCTAAAGGTGTTGCCCATAAATTTACAGACGAATTACTAGGATTTTCAAAATCGGAAGCTTGATCAATAATCTTGGTTCTTTGTGCACTGTTATCTTGGAAATTCAACAAAGTATCCAATTTTTCTTGCGCTTTAATCAAATCATCATCTTTACCTTTTATCGTACTGTAATAATCTAATTCTTTCTGAACTTTCTCAATTTCCATTTTATCCTCTTCCAGTTTTTGCTCTTTTTCTCTTTCTAATTTTCTCTTTTCTTCAATTTTTTTGAAAAATTGTTCTTGAACTTTAAAGTTGTTTTCACCTTTTGAATTGACAGATATGGTGACTTTCGTTTTCTTTTTATTAGTTGGGATAGAAGAAGTTGAGTATGTAGTTTTTGACTTCGACCCATCAAGTTCCTCTTTCTCCCTTCTTAAGATCTCCAATATTTGCAATCTTTCTTCATTCTTCAATAAATCTTTCCCGCAGAAAGAACATGGTTGTAGTCCCTCTTTAATGCAAATAATTTTTCCGCAGTTCAAACAGTTCGGAAACATTTCAAATAATGGATGTCTTGTTGCATTACAGTTACAAACTCTGCGAATTTTCTCGCTGTCACCCGACTGATTCAATCCATTATCATTCTTAATTTCCAGTTCCATTAAAGCAGAGTCTAGATCTTTTAAATTGTCTAGCTTCTTTTGTGCATTTTTCTTATTGAAATCAACTTTTTTTGCCTCTGTTGGTTTTAAATCTAGTAATTCAGATGTAGTTGCACCTTTCTTGTTATTAGTTAACCGTTGTTTACTCTCCATCACCTTTTTATTCTCATTGTTAGCATCCCATGGATTTGAAGTCGACTTTATTTTAGTAGCAACAATCTTTGATCTACCACCGGGTCCAGACGGCAGCACCTTCAGCACTTTAGGTGCTTGTTTCTTGGCAACTACCTCTGGTGGTGGTGGTGATTTCTGTGGCACTCGATTGGCTTTAGCCGGGTCTCCAAACAACATATTGCAAAATTGAGCAATGAAATCCAATGAATCTGGCGATTCACCAAGTAGGTTCATAAGATGTTGACTCACGGCATCTCTTGAATTGAAACTAGTGATTGTGTAGTCTACCATTTGAGATAAAGATTCATCATCCAAGGGTATTATCTCTTTGATTCCTTTTACACCAAACTCTTTGATTTGATTTCTAGTATATGACGACATGATAGTTTGATATTTGAATATATGGTGTTTATTTCTGTCGAAATGATATATATCATGCCAGGCGTCAGCTGTAGTCAACTGTCTTTAACTCCAGAACTTCCCTAATTTTTCAGTTCTTCATTATTTGTTTATACGGCTCAGATTTATAGAAGCGCCATCAGAGTAATAAATACTCTGAAAAAAATATACGGAGATTTGCTTCTAGAGATTAGATCAACTGTACTCTCTATAACCATCAACTAACATACCCCATAGAGACGACTGACACCAATAACCATGTCTGGCGAATCAATAAACATCTCAGAAAGTGAGTTATTGAAACAACGACTGAAACAAATGCAAAACGACTTACAGAAACAAAAGGATTCAATTCAACAACAACTACAAGCCAAACAAAGAGAGATTCAAATACAAAAAGACCGACTGGCTGAAAAAATGAAAGGCAAATCGTCACAATCTTCCACAAGAAACTCTCCATATTCAACAACAATTGTGAGGACGTCCCAAACATCACGTACTAGAGGCGGGAATGTGTACAGGGGTGGTTACAAAGGTACCAGAAACGAGCCACCTTCTTCGTTCAGAACGAATATCAACAAGTTGAAATTACTGAGTAAAGAGAAGAAGCAGCTATTCAAGAATGTCTACAAGAACCGTATTAAGTTCAACTATAAAAATCGCATAGTCCTAAGCGATTTGAAATTTGTTTTAACTAACAACAACTCTAAACTATCCCTTATTTCAACACACTTCATAAGTTCAAACAAGGAAATAGCGTCAATAAATGACTTGAAAACAATCCTTATTTATGACTCGAAAAAGTACATCAAAACTTTCACAGGCGATTACGTCCTCCAAAATAGTCCGTCAACTCGATCACAGTCCCACCAACAAGATGAAACAGCCAAAGAACCTTGCATATACTTCATACGAACAGGCGAATGCCCTTACTTCCCAAGTTGCCAGTACTTGCATTCACCAGCACAGTTATCGTTGTGTAAATCTATACTTCAGTCTAAAAAATGCTACAATCCAAAGTGCAAACTAAGCCATAATCCAAATCAGTTCAATTCGCCATCGTGCAGGTACTTCCAAGAAGGTAACTGTACCAATGTCAACTGTATTTACTCGCACAAGCTTGAATCATCGAAATCTTCAACATCAGCATCAACGTCTGTGGTAACAGCACCATCTTCTACAGTAGCAACGGCTGCAATTATAGCGGGCACAGACGGGAATAAAGGGACGAAGGATACGTTGATCTGCAGACAGTTTGCCATCAATGGATTTTGTGAACTCGGTAGAGCTTGTCCATATGCCCATTACTTTAATTGTCCGGACCTTCAAGAATTCGGATATTGCTTAAAAGATGAAAAGCATTGCAAGTTGAACCACAATTTTTTGAAATCCAGTACTGCTCATGGTGGGGATGTTGACGAAGGAGAAAATGAGAAGGTTGTTGTTAGAAACATGGATAACGATGATGTTGTTATTAGCTACGACGATGATGACAGCGCAAAAGGACAAGATTTGGATTACTCGTTGTTGGAAAAGATGTTGTTGCGCAATTTGGATGATTTGGATGAGAGCGATGGTAATTACAATGGTACTGATGGTGAACCGCAGGAAGTTATTGAACAGAAAGGCGATAGAGATTTGGCTACCAATAAGGATTACGTTGAAGTGTAACTCCATGCTTATTTATATACTCTTGTAGTTTTAAATAAATAGTATGTTAACATATATGATATATCGAAGTATATCTAAATTAGCAAAATATGAAAATGCGCATATAAAAATAATCAATGAAAAGAGGGGGTAAAGTAGGAAATACTGTAAGTATTAGAGAAACAAAACCCAGGAAAATTAAGGCATGTTATTCCATTCGTATAAATCCCCATCATGATAATTCATTTCTTCGTCAAGTGCATAATTTATAGAATCAATTATATTATTCGAATGCGGCTGATGATGAAGATGATGCTGATTTAATTCATCCTCGTTATTAACGATACAGATCTGTGAATTGAATGAATTGTTCGAATTGTTTAATTTTTCAACTTCTTCTAAAGCTTCTTCTAATTGAATCAACTTGTAAGTGTTTGAGATGTATAATGGGCTTGAGTAATTTAAGCGTTCCCCATCTTGATCTTCTTCATCTTCCTCTTCTTCTTCAAAGTAATCTGATTCAATATCATCGTCGTATTCCCAATCAGGCTCTGGTTCAGTTTCTTGTATTTGATCTAGTTGTTGTTCATCCTCTTGTTGTGGAGTTGGCGTTATCATTTCGTTTTCCTTAACGGAATAATTTGGATACTCTTCATTGTTGACTTCCTTGTATGACTCTTGCTCGTTTTCAACACCATTGGACTTATTTATTTTATTATTTGACACTTTACTCTTAATAAACTTAAACATACTGACGTTAAAATTTGGGGTTTTCCTTAATTTATGGATTGTTTCATGATAATTCTCATCATTCATTAGATTCTGTTTATAACCAGAATTTGAATTCAATAATAGTTCTTTATTCTTTGAATCTTTGTTGCTTAGGCCGTTGTTGTTGTTTAACATTGAGGAATTCTCAGAACATAAAGTTAAATTAGTTGAAGGCTCCTCATTAATAATTCCAGCCAATATTTGAGATTGCTTCGTCAGCATATTTCTATCAAGCGAATGATCTTCTTCTCTGATGACTGAATTATCAAAATATTCCATTGAGCATAACGAGTAAACATTAATTCTTTTGTTTGGGTCCCAAGTCAAACACAGTTTAATCATTTTTAACAAATTCTGGAGATCATTATAGGGAAGATCCGTTCTTGTTATTAGTTCCTCAACAATTAATCCTGGTAATGAAGGTAAGTCAAATCCTAATTTATTGGATAATCTTTTGCCATCTTCCCAGTAGCCTCCTAAAGGCTCAACTCCATTTTTAAATCTATTTTCCTCATTTTCAGTATATGGACAACCTAAAATTTCTAAAATTTTATAAATCTGGTCCAACTCATTTATACCAGGGAAAAGTGGGCTAAATGAAACAACTTCCACAATAACACAACCAAATGCCCAAATATCAATCGGATAGGAGTAGAAAGACTGTCTTAGCAAAATTTCTGGTGATCTATACCATCTTGTGGAAACATACTCTGTAAAAGGCTTCACATTCTTAATTTCTCTAGCCAATCCATAATCTGCTAATTTAACTATATAAGTTAAATGTCTCTTATTCAGAGGAATGTTATCTTTGCTTCCACCATAAAAATTTGAGATCTTCATAATCAATATATTTTCAGGTTTAACATCTCTATGGTAATAAAGATTCCTATGGATATGACGTAAACCTGCTAAAATCTGAGATAGGATACACCTTATTGAGTTTGAAGAGAATAAATAGTTTTTCCTAAATTTCATCAATTGATACAAATTTTGATCCATAACTTCCATCACTATATTCAAGCTTAGGTTAATTGAGTCGATAAAAATATCGTAGATTTGAATTAGATTTGGATGTGATTTTATCGATAAAATGAATTTGGCTTCTTTAACTTTTGAGTAATTTTCATAGTTTTTGAGAATCTCTTTCATTGTTTTAATTGCCACAACGTCATATTTAACCCTATTGACACTCTTCAATGGTTCCATTAAAGTGTTTGGATATAGATTCATTTCATTCATAATATTAGCTAGTTGGTTCGATTTGATCTTCGCTAATGAAACCTCACCAAAACTCCCGTGTCCTAGTGTACCAACGATTTGATATCTTTGTTTCAAGTTCTTGAATGGGATTAATGGCTTAAGTGGTATACTTGGAAGCACTAAACCATTGTTGCCGTAATACTTTAACTTTGAATCGATGGTTGAAGGTTTGGTATTAAGCATGATTTGTTCTTTTTAGACTCTAAATTCCTGCTTTTTTCCCTTTTATAGAAAAGCACCTTGAGATTTAAAATCTAATCTTTGCTTTTAGAAAAGAGTTTTAAAATATTGGATAAATTGGATAGTTATGAAGCTCAAAAATTCTAATGATTATAATTGTTGATAGAAGTTGAATAAAGATAGATAGAGAGAAATGGTTATATAAGAAGAAGTAGGTACAATAAACAAAAGAGCTCAGAACTTTATTTGGAGCGTTTAAATCGTAAAATACGCACTTGTTTTCCCAATGCGGAAAGAGGGAGCAAGTGGGAGCGCCCTCCTTTCTAATGGGAAAATCCAAGTCAATAGATCCCCCAGGGTAGGAAATTGATTAAGATTCTTCGTTAGACAGAGATTAATGTTATTAATTAATTGGATTAATAGATTTAAGCCTTAAAAAACCACCCTACCTTCCATATACATACAGATGTATACTTCCTGTGATACCAAGGGGAAACCAATTAATGCTCACACGACTGTCTGAGAGCCGTTCGACATGGTACAATGCTATTACATGAAAAAAACAGAGGGCTGATTTACTACTCTCCCTAGGTCTGAAAACCAAAAAGAGGAGACATTTTAGAACGGAAAAATTGGATAATATTAAATTGTTTGGCTGCGGTAGGTATGTAAGATTAGATGAAAAGGGTTACATCAAATTTAGGATAGAATGAATGCTAAACGGAGCCTTCCGAAACTAGCAGAGACCCTGAAAAATTCATATGAACTAGCCTATCATTCGATATAATCTTTGAACATCAAATAAATAAATCGTTATAGAAAGAATGAAAATAAAAATATTAAGAAATAAAAAGATACCCCTTTGATCTTCTCCCATCCTTTATATGATGCTCTTTTCAATCATGTTAAAGTACAAATCTGAAACAAAAAAAGCATAGAAGGAACCCTAAATGAAAGATAGAAAACCGGAAGAGATCAACACCCGAGAATAATAACAAAAAGACCCAAAAGATTAGTAACAATGACAACAATGATAAAAAGGTAAGAAAAGTGAGAGTGCGCCCCGTCTCTTTCTCTTTTTGTTTCAATGTAATTTGTGTATAATGCAAAAGACAGATATGTGGAAATCTTTCGCTATATTCTGAAGGCATTCCTGCTGTTGAAATGGCCGTAGTAAACTAAAGAGTCTTCATCGTCATGTCCGTTATTCGTGATGGAGTACTTAAGTGGTAAAATAAATGGCAGCGTTATCCCTATAGAAAGGTAACTGAGTGTGAGAATCCTTTGGAATTTGAAGAATCTTAAGCTGTATAGTGATCGACGGTACATTGTGGAACGCAGTTATGTTAGTGAGTGTGTGGGTGTGTATGAATATTATATATATAATATATATATATTTTATATATATATTATTTATAAAAGAGTCATAGTTTAATGGTAAAACAATTACTTTATAAGTAATAGATTTAAGTTCGATACTTAATGATTATAAGTATATCATTAAGTATCGAACTTAAATCTATTACTTATAAAGTAATTGTTTTACCATTAAACTATGACTCTTTTATAAATAATATATATATAATATATATATGTGTATTGTATGTATATGCTTTGTGTGATTTGAATCAAAGAAGGAGGTGTAGTCATCTGGGTCAAGTGCATATTGGAAACTGGGAACAGTAAAGTATTTATATTATCAGTATAAAAGATAGGCTGTTTAGTCAGCCTTTGTTGCTTGTTGGATAGTTGAAATGGTTCGATTTGCGTGCGGCGTGAAATTTCTCAATCCGGTATAACACGAACCAACAAGTGGAACTTTACCGAAAATCTATGACTACTTTCTTATTAAGCGGCATATAAAATAGTTGGCTGGCCTGAGCCCGGTGTACTGTCATCTACACTTACGCTTATACTTAGTCGTGAATTCTACCAATATCCTCGTTTAACCTTAAATATGCAAAACCTTTCTCTACTTCCCATGCCCGAGGACATCTCATCTCGTTTTCCTCGTCTGCCCCGGCGGTCCGGCTTCCTCGTTTCGATCTGGGACCAAATCTCCGAGAAACGATTCGTTTAGATAACCAAATGTTAGAGAATTTATAGATTATATAGGTTATTGATAACAAATCAACCAATGGTGGTTACTAGAGGAGAAATCCCAGCTAGCTAATCTTGAATCAATTAGGGCCATATACACACACATCCTGGTCTCTCTCATTTCAGATGTAATGACCCATATATGCTTCTGTACGATGATACATATGGAGCAGAGCACACACAGACCACCAAATTATCAGCTATCACGGTTTATTTCAGCATTTATTTGAATTTTTATTACACCATGAAAATAACACAGCCATAGCTCCTTGACTGGTGGCGGGCGGCTTAGCCATATTTCTGCCAATTCTGTATTAAACAGTACCTCGCAAAAATCAGCCTACAAATAGACGTATTCCCATATCATAAATAAACGAATAAACGAGTGAATCTACACCAAGCAAGTTGTTAAACGATATACACAAAGAATTACTCGGAGCTAACCCCTTAATAACACGAGTGGCCATTTTCTTGTAATCACCGATGACATCCGAGAAAAGTATTTCGCTCTTTCCCCAGGATTTACTCACCAATACCCAGGCCAAACGAGCGCACAAAAATGCCCAAACATGTAGTGTATCTTGGTGGTTGGTTGGATCAGCACCCTGCTGATACACAGCTACTCCGAAAAATGCAAGTAAACATGGATCTATCGTGTTTTTAATATCCGAAAGAGGTTGACTGATCCACTCTCAGGTGAAATTGTTCCTTTTCCTTTTTCTGTTTATAAAGCGATAAGTGATACACCTAAAAAGTAGACTATGCTCCAATGTGTTTTGCTCGTTTACACTTTGTACTTCGCAGGTTTGTTAATGATTAATTTTTTAAGATAAGTTAAACCATACGATAGTTTAGAATTCTAGAAATAGGGATTCTTGTCCCCTATTTGCCTATTTCGAGTTCTGGGTAACGCAGATGATGTTTTAATTACATACTGAAATAAGAAGACATATCTTTCGGTTTGTTTCTTCGAATATCCCGAAGTCTTTGAACATAGTTATCGCTTTTAGTTTGTGATATCTTATATATACAGTCTTTATTATACCCAGTGTCTTTAAAGAACAAAACTAAATCAAAATTATCTATATTTATTTATTCTTAATCTAGCAACAATTATAGGATTCGAGTTTAGCTTTATTCCATTCATTTCTTCAACAACTCGCTTTCAATTGCTTTCACTTTATCAAATTCATTCGTTAACTCTTTGAAATTCTTTGATTTATTTGCGTTCAATAAGTTGATTTTCTCAAATTTGCTTATTAATTTGTTATTCAAATTTAACGAATTCAAGTCAATTAAATTTCTTAAATTTTCAACATAAGTTTTCTGGAAATTCTTGAAGAAAATCAATGAATATTTTGAAATGTTATTGAATGAAATTAAGAAACTTAAAATTAAAACCGATATTAATACATTAATATCAATATAATTTATTATATAAAAGAACGTCAATACCGAGAAAGTTGGCAAATTAACTTTCAATAAATTTGATAAAATTAACTCATTGATTTGATTTTGTAATTTAGGTAATTCAATGTCGTCAATTTTCTTCTTAAATGCAGTATTATTATTGAACGTCAACGATTCATATTCTTTGATTGATGTAGCGCTTGGTTCACTTAATAATGAATCAATCTTGCCTTCTAAATAGTTCAATTTATTATTTGATTCAATTAATGATCCGTGACATTTAACTTTCTTGAAATTGAAAGTGGATTTTTGAATGTTTAATTCACTATTGAATAAATGATTAGATAAAATTAACGGGAATTCATCAATATTCAGTAGAATTTGTGAAATTTTACTAAACTTCAAAATTAAAACATTCTCTAAAAATGGCTGGATCTTTGACTGCAATTCGAAATGTGACGACTGTGATAGATTATTAATTTCCGCTTTCAAGCCATTGAATTGATTCGTTAAACTGTCGTTATTGTTCTCACTTAAATCAACTTTAATATCCTTTAATAGCGAATTCAATAGTAATATAACTGGGTTATAGCCACTTGTTTCCTTATTTAGCGTAAAAAAGAATGAATTCATCTTTGATAATTTGAGTAACTCCAAATACTGTGAAACGTTCTTTGACGATTCCATCATTAATTCATTACCTTTATTATACTTTATCAAATCTATAGCAAGTGAAGAGCTACTACAGCTATCAAATTTCTTAGATCCAATAGAATTCAGTTCCTTATTAATGACCTCTAATGATGGATAGTTATTATTAAGTTCAATCATCTCAAATGAATCAGACTTCACATAGATATACAAATGACAATCATAATTTATTGGCTCGTTCCTATTCTGTCCGTTCAGGTTTATAGAATCAACATCATCAAGTTCAATCGTATCAACAGGATGGCTATCATCATTTTCATTAATTTTAACAAACTCAATATCGTTAAATAATTCTCTTTTCAATAAATTTCTTGAATTATCCTTCTCTCCGATAGTTTCATTTTGAATTATTCTTAAATCTTTGTTAAGTATAGGAGACGGTAACCCAACAATACTCCCACTATGTTTGTATTTATCATCGTAGCTAATTATTAAACTGTTTTTATCTGTTTTAATAAGGTCATTGAATTTATCAAACCAAATGTGACTACTTTCATATGGATCGCAAAGTATTGATTTCAAGAAAAGTCCATCTTCAATTGATTTCGATTGAACAACTCCAATTCTAACGGTATACGGCTTGAAACCATTTGTAAATTCAGTTTCTTTCTCTGAGGCTTTCGATAACGTGTTGATAAGTAAGTTGAGTTTGTTATTGATTTGCTTGTTATTCTTAAAGTTCTCTTGTGAACTAATTAATGCATTGTATAACGTTGAATGATTCGATTTTTGTATAAACTTTGAGTTTATCTTTGGAGACAATGCTCTGTTAATCAGTCTAAACATGAATATTTCTATGCTTCCTTAATTCTGCCTCAATTGTCTTTGTTGTTTGTATATACCCTCTCCTTGCCATAGTCCTTTCTAAACAACCCATTTCAACATTCAAAGAAATCTAACACCTTTAGCTTTAATGACACAGTTTGTAGAATGACTGAATCATGTTTCGTTTTTATCGATTTGTTCATTTGTGGAGAAATTGAGGATGGTGAATTGATCTTATGTGTATATCTATTGGTTCTCTAATAGACATATAAAGCATTAAGATCATATATATAGAGATAAATAAAAATGCTTATTAATAGAATACCGCTTAAACAGATAAGGGCACTGCACACATCTTTCAAATGCCTTTCCCACGAAAACCCTTTGGTAAGTACATTTCCGCCTCAATTCCTAAACTCACTTTCTCAATCTGCTTACTAACACCGAATAATTCTTACAATTCAACTACAGGGGCTACCGAATTACAATAAGAGATCATCAAAACTAGCTTTAAGACAGGCATTACCAAATATCAAAAAGATAGTTTTGGTTTCATCATGCAAAGGGGGAGTTGGAAAATCCACCGTCTCCACAAACATCGCAATAGCTTTGAAGAAATCCAGCAATTACAAAATTGGATTACTAGATGCAGATATATTTGGACCAAGTATACCCAAACTAATGAACTTGAAAGGCGAACCGCGCTTATCTCCAACAGGAAAGCTCATCCCATTAATCAATTATGGAATACAAACCATGTCCATGGGATACTTAATACCAAATGAAGACAGTCCGGTTGTTTGGAGAGGTTTAATGATTGAAAAAGTTTTGAAGCAATTGCTATTTGATGTGGATTGGAAAGATTTGGATGTGTTAGTTGTGGATTTACCACCTGGAACCGGTGACGTTCAGTTGACGTTGTCACAGCAGTTGAAAATAGATGGTGCGGTTATAGTTTCAACACCACAGGATTTAGCTTTGATAGATGTTAAAAAGGGGATTGCTATGTTTGACAAGACAAAAGTACCAATATTAGGATTGATTGAAAACATGTCTTTTTTCATATGTCCAAACTGTCAACACGAGGAGCATTTGTTTGGGTTTGAAGGGGTTTTAAAGGAATCTAAAAGGTTGCATATCGATTTGTTAGGTTCGATTCCGTTGAATAGGGAAATTTGTGAAGCTTCCGATACGGGTTTTCCTATTGCTTTGGATAAAGACAGTGTATTGACTAAGCCTTTCTATGATGTTGCTGCTAAAATAATTGATAAATTGCAGTTGAAGTAAAGAAGTATACAAAAAATAGTTCCTATTTTTTTTTAGATTTTTTTTCGCGAGAGCGTTTAAATTCAAAAAATAAACATAGAAAGAAATTCAGCTTTTGTCCCCTTTTTCTACATTATTGGTCTTTTGTACCTCCTTCTTTACTAAGACGATTTAAAAATTTACTCATCTATATAAAAGTTTACATATAAACAAGTTTTCTTTTCGCTATATAGTAAACCAAGTCATTGCAACTCTCAGAAGATACAAAAAGAAGAAGAAAAGGATAAAATAAAAAACATAAATATGAGAATATTTTTTCTAATCCATTTGTTGTTGATTACCTCGATTACCAATGGTTTGAGCATTGAATCCAAAAACAGCATTATCAAAATAATTAAAAGCTCTAAAAAGAATGATACGAATATTGAATTTGATGAATGGAGATCACCAAGTAAAGAAGTTTACCTTATTCCAAAAGATAGTATCGACTACGGGTACCACATTCACGATGCCAAATTGAACATCCAGTCGTTGAATAATTCTAGTACAAGCATCAACAATGAGAATTTATCTTTGATACAAGAAGAAAATATTCAAGCTTTAGGGTTCCCAAATTTATGGGAAAAATTATTCCCTGACGATTGTGAAGAAGAAAGCAAACAAGAAGATTATTTTCCATTTGGTGCTAAGAAATTTTTAATGATTGGAGTCAAGAAAGAGAACCTAGACACTTATCTCAACGAAACAAACGAACTAGCAAGACAAGATGATCTTGCTAAGAGGTTGTTGGATAGTATTGATGCCAAAATAGACGAAACAGAAAAGAGAGATACTAAAAAGGTTAAAACATCAAATTGGTTCCCATTTTGGGGTAAAGAAGATGATTGTGAAGAAGAAGAACAAAAGAACTTGTTTGGGACTGATAAGTTCTTCTTTGTTGGTATCGGATCAATTGATAACAATAGGACTCTATCAAAGTTAAGAAATTCAACTTCTATAGCGAGACAGAGTTCATCTTCTTCGTTGAATGTTTTATCTCTCGATTCGAAGAAAGATTTGAGCCGTTCATCTAAATCAAAAACGTTGACGCCGGTCAAACTTCCAATGAGTACAAAAACTAGCTTGGCTACAAAAACCACCTCCAAAACTACTACAGTCGTCTTCTCCAACGATAGTTCAGTTTCTTTTTTCAATCAAACAGTTTATGATTTAAACAATGGTACGTTCTTTGATCAATTTAATAACAATTCAAATATTTTCAAGAACAACGGTGTTAGAAACTATAATGATAACAACTGGTCATTTTTAGGTGCTTTAATTTTGATTGGCATTTCAGTGATGTTATTCTGAAAGTTGAGAACGCTGCTTCCTTTTCTTAAGCTCTTTATTTTCTCTCCCTTTTTTTCTCTTAACAGCGGAAATTGTATGTTAGTTCAGTTGTACCAGTTTTCTTGAGGGTATTCATTTACAATAGTATCTCTTTTTATAAGATTTTCACATATCTATTTTAATTCAAGTGTTTTTTATTTTCTGAATTAATTACAATAACACAAAAACCTTTCTAATTTGGCGTGAATGCGGTAAAGATGAGCTAGAATTAAAGTAATGTAACAAAATAAATAAATGATAGACAAAAAACAGAAAGCAGCAAATGGTAAAAATAAAAATAGCTGGAAAATAAGTGGAAAAATATAATCCTACGCAACGGTATCACTCCTGCAAAGCACTCAATCTTTGTCTCATATTAGCTAACATCTCATCGTCATCATCTTCTGCCTCCATCACAGGAGAACTTATACCTTCAGGTAAATTACTAACATCATCCTCGTGCACCTTTGCAACAGGTTGAGTATCTTCTTTGCTTTCGTTTAAGATACTGTTCAACACTAATTGAATCTGTTCAGCTTCTTCTTCTTCGTCTTCTTCGTAATTCATTTCCGTAGAGTCAATTATATCGTCAATCATTTCATCAATTATACCTGATTTCACCAATTCTTTTGATAACTCTTGAACGTTACGTGACATCTCAGGTAGACTAACCAACTGATTCATTTGTTTCATAATTTCGGTAGATTTAACCATCGAGCCTTTCAATTTTATCATTTGTTGCTGTTCATTCAACTTCATTCCAATCGAGTCCAACGTTGCTTTTGAAACGTTCATTCGTTCGCTACTTTTAACAACGTTTCTGTATTCTCTGGCATACAGTTTTGCCGTTTTCAGGTCGTTTTTCTTCAAGGCTGTTTTAATCAAATTTTTTGTCTTCTTTTCAAGGATGTTCAGGTCTTGTATTTGTCTGTCCAATTGACGTTTGTTCTTGCGCAGTTCCGATTGACACTTCCTGAATTGTTCTTTCGGGTCGGGACCCCATATAGCTTTCTTCACAAAATCCATAGCTTGTTCTATATTATGCTAAAAATTATTATGTATTGTATGTATCTATGCTGTACTTATACTAATAAATGTGTACTTATAGGATAGGGAAGAGGATGATCATTGTACATACATATATTCTTCAAAAGAAACTATCTCTTTGAGTAATTAAATTAGGATTATTTAATCAGATAACAGATTTGAAAAGTCGTGCGAGGCATCAAAAGTGCCAACAGGCAATATTTACCCTATTTATGAATACACTTTTCAATCTCCACTACACTAGAATGTGGGTAGATGTTGATCAGTGTTACTTAGTAAACTAGAATCGGAGAAGATCGTAGTGAGCCCATTGCCAAGATAGTATTAGGTTTGACGAGAACTACAAGCACACTAGTCAGTACATCTGTGTGTTTTAGTTGACTCACCCCGTTCAGTTGTGAAATCCTTAACATTATACGAGCCGCGTATTAACTTATGGGAACAGTCTGGGCTTAATGAAGCGTCTAATGCCATAAGTATATTTCGCATCGTTAGCGATAAGAAGCAGGACGGCTATAATTGAGTAACTGTAATGTCCAAGGTTGCTGCATCTTCAGTACAGGTAATAATCAGTCTGCTGGAATACGCCAGCTAATAGATAGCGAGAATCCATTTCGATGTCAAATAACAGGAATATTAAGCTTTTTGAAACTATTTACAGTTTCTCCAATGCAGTATTGGTATTTGTTTCATACGATATATTGCTGGTTACTTGAAGCTTGATGATTCGGAAAGACAGGAGAAAGGGACAGAATCTTCAATTTGAGCTGCTTCCAATTTTATTTGCCAAAAAATCCTTCTGCTTTGGTGCTCCGGTAATTATATTATCAGTGTCAGAAGTTATGACTTGTTGTATTTATAAACATCAGCATTGCTGATTATTTCTGTGGAGTGAAAGTATGAAGTCTGGAGTATAAAGATTTAAGTGTCAAATGCACGCCTTCTGAAAACACGCGAAAATTTCGGGACGCGTTTTGATTTCGTTTGATTTCGTGAGCTTTCTCTTTCTCTCTTTCTTCATATCTGTCTACTGCCTCTCTTTTCTTTAAAACCACCGTATTAGTTTGGGGGCAGCAGATTGAAAGTAATTCAGTACTAAAATCAAATTCAAATACTCCCAAACTCAAATATCAAAATGTTAGAAGGTAAATTCGAAGAGGCGTCATTATTCAAGAAGGTATGTCCCCGAAATGCTTTTTGCTTTCTTTATTTCACTTCTCCATGAATGTTTCAATTACTAACACGAATGATATTTTTCTTTTAATACAAATAGGTCATTGACTCTATTAAAGATTCCGTCAAGTTATGTAACTTTAACTGCTCTCAATCAGATGGTGTTGTTGTTCAAGCCATTGATGACTCCAGAGTCCTATTAATTGCCTTAAAGATTGATTCTGACTGTTTCCAAGATTTCAGATGTGATCGTGATTTAGTCTTAGGTTTAGACTTAGAATCATTATCAAAGATTTTAAAGCAAGGTAATAACGAAGATTACTTAACTTTAATTGCTGAAGATTCTCCAGATTCCTTACTCGTTGTTTTCGAGGATAAGAAGAAGGATAGAATCTCTGAATTCCAGTTAAAATTGATGGACATTGATTCTGATTCTTTATCAATTGAAGATATGGATCACGATTGTTCTATAACAATGCCAGCTTATGAATTTGCCAAGATTGCCAGGGATATGAAGACACTATCTGAATCATTACAAATTATAATCACAAAGGACTCAGTTAAATTCAAGGCCGATGGTTCAATCGGTTCTGGTTCTATTATCTTGAAGCCACATACAAACATGGATAAGCCAGAGGAATCCATCAAGATTGATTTGAACCAACCTGTTAACTTAACTTTCGGTGCTAAATACTTAAACGATATCGTCAAGGCTACTAGTTTGTCAAGTACCGTTACAATCAAATTAACTGATAAAGCACCAGCTTTGTTCGAATACAAGTTACCTAGTGGCTACTTGAGATTCTATTTAGCCCCTAAGTTTGACGATGAAGAATAAATTAATTGACGGTAATTATCATTTTCTTGCTATTTTCTTATTTTTTTGATTTTCCTCTTTCTTCTTTTTATCCTTCCTTCCCCCTCCCCATTTTATATCCGTTATTATATATGGCTAGTTAATTGTATATTTATTTGCATTTTCTATATTCACATAACACTCAAAAAATGTTTCGTTTCCATTAATAATATACAGAAAGGTATAAAAAGAATCATAAGCATGCAATTTAATTAATATTTACTCTCCACTAAATCTTTCTCATCTAACAATACGCTAAAAGTACTTCTAATACAAGATTTTTCACTAACTGGGAGTATCAATCTATAAGCATCATGCTTATTCAAATAGTACCTAAACAATCTCTTAACTCTTAAAAATCCAAAACCTTCATATAAGCTTAATGCAACTTTATTAACAACTTCAGTTTCCAATATAATTTCATCACATTTGAAGGTCTGTATCATTTCGTCAATATTAGAATCGATCAATTTCTTGGCGATTCCTAAACCTCTGTAGTCCTCATCAACCGCTAACATACCAATATATCCTCTAATTCTAACATTCTTATGCGTTTCTACTTTTGATATTATGCAGCCTATGATTTTATCGTTGTGCTTTGCAAGAAGGCATAATTCAGGCCAGTTATTTAAGAAGAATCTATAAACGTATATGGAATAAGGTTCTGATAGATGATGGTCTATTAACTGTTGAAGTCTATTGATTGTTGTATTTATGGATTCTTCTGTGAGAGAAGAGGTTGTTGTCAAAGAAAACGGGGAGTATGTGATATCTGAAGGTGATATACTCATGTTTTGTGGTTTTGGGGTGTTTTATAATATCTATGAAGGACAATTATGAGTAATCGAGAGATGATTTCATGAGCTACACTTATCACTTGTAATGTACCCATATAGCATACAATTCAGTCTCAGTTATCCATTTTGCAGAAAAGCGAACAAACAGACGATGACATCAGTAATGACGTAATCAAATTGTTCCTATCGGGAATGGCTCCAGTCACTGCAGATTTTGGCTCCAGTCACTGCAAATTGAAAATTTCTCTTGTTATATAACCAATTACATAATATCATGACATAATCAATCTTGCCCACCATATATTATTACCATTTACATTACTTATTCATCAGCAATGCCATTGCTGATGAATAGACACTCTATTCTGCAAACTCATATTGATAGAATTATATTATCGCGGATTAGAAAATCATGTGTACAGCCATTTCTAGTATCCCTACTCTTTAGTGGTATAACATAGCTTTAGCTACCGTACAAGTAGTTCCGGCGTGGATGCCTCCTCGGGCTAAATAGAATAGTTTCAGCTACATACATACTAAGTTGAGTTCAATAATTGGGACTTGGATAAGGTCTAATGACTAGTTGTGAGGAACGCAATATAATAAAATACTCCATTAAAAAGTTTATATCAATTTGTTTACTTAAAGTTTGACCCCTTTTCTAGAAGAGCTGTGATTTTAATTTCTTCAGATATAATTTCGATATACAGATCTATTTAAATTATTTTCCCATCTGAACCTTTAGTAAAGAATTTTCACTGGCTCCTTCAATTCCAATCCTGACCTATTCTAATCGTATGGTTTAACATAGTCAACGGAATTGTTTAACGCAATCTTGACTGACTATGACTTCACTATTGTTGTGGCTTACTTGATAAATACCACAAATTGTAGCCATATACAGAGAATCACAAGTCAAATGAAAGTGAGGTTCCCACATATATAATATCAGGTTGTATTATATTTTACTTTCTGGATCAATTACATATATATATAAATTTACGGAATAATAACTTGATTAATAAGGATGCCTACCCTCTATTTATATTAAGGGCACGTTTCAACTTTGGCAACAAAACTCTCCTTGAGTTATTCTATATGGTAGGCAAGATTGATTATGTCATGATATTATATAATTGGTTATATAATAAGAGAAATTTTCAATTTGCAGTGACTGGAGCCAAAATCTGCAGTGACTGGAGCCATTCCCGTTCCTATCATCTATGTATTTATTTATTTATTTATTCTTCCCCCATCACACATACATCTATCTCTCAGCTAAAATGTGAAAGCCTGGGGAAATCAATCTATTGATATCTTTATCCTTTCCTTTTTTTTTTTTAATGTTCAATTCTCTTTTGTTTGTTTGCCGTACAATACCACAACACACCTTCGTACACTAATTCTATTACTTCGCCTTCTTTGGACCTATTATCAATCTGCACTCCATTCAGTTCAATCTAGTACAGTTAATCAATCTGACCAGTCACATTAAAATACCGATAAACTGGACTTTCTAGATTTGTTCCATTACAAGTTTTGTACTTTGTCTTTTTTGGGTAATTCAAAAGAGCTACCAGCAACTGGATTTTTACAGCTGGAATCTTTCCTTGAGTTTATCTTTAAATATTCACTTTGATTTTGCAAATATATTCAGACATATACAACTACGCTTTTGCCCTTTCTTGCCACCCACCAATCTTCCGGCTCCTACATCACTTGAACGTTTGAAGCAACCTTAAACTTTACAAGATGAATTTATCAATGATACAAAATAATAACCCATTACCGATGATGTCCTCCATTTACAGACAACAAAGCATGAAAAATCAAAACTCTATATCGTTAGATTCAAAGCTACCCTCTACCTTATCCATTTTCAATTCTCTAACGGGTTCGAAATTAGTCACCAGTTCCTTCAACTTTCAAAATTTAGAGTCTTTGAAACAATTCATCGCCGAATCTTTTTCAATATCCATCGAGAATTTGTTTTTATTAACACCATTTGGTATCAAATTGAAATTTTCAATGATTGTACATGAAGAGATTAATGAAATTTATGTGTTTGATAGGAAATTTTTTAATGTTAACACGGTAGACTCTAATTCCGAATCAAACCCATCTTTAACAAATGACTTATTAAATGAGTTGAATCAGACGGAGCTTATCAATATGATCAAACCAATGGAGTCTCCAATATTGACGGATGAATTGTTTAGCTTTGTTGAGAAATTGGCTTCAATGTTAGATAACACAAAACACTTGAAAGCGTTTGACTTGAATATGGGCTCTTTAAGAATGTTGTTAAATTCTTTGAAAAGAAACTCGGGTTGGGCGAGTGCTTTACTATCAGACTTCAAGAAAACTATGTTTCATGAAGGCAACAATATTGATTCTTCATCTACAGGTGAAGACGTTGAAATAATATTAACAAGTTTAAATGTCTTGATACAATATGTTGGATTGGTTTTTAAAAATCTAGAAAAACGATTCAACGATTCGATAGATTCTTTGATACTTTTACAAACAAACAGTTTAGTCGATAAATGGAAAGATGAATATAACAAGTTGAAGAATATATCGTTTCAGATTGGGTCAAACAAGTTAGTTCTAAGCGACCTAGTTAACAATAAGGAATTGGAGGGTTATTCTGATGATTCTAAGAAACTCTCGCATTTGTTAAACGAGAGGTTGGTCATTATGAAATCCAAAATTGAAAGCGATGTAATGTTACCAAAGCAAGAACTTGTCAAAGAGTATGATGTGTACATGTTGGAATTCATGAAAAACTCCCAGATTAGTACCGACGATAAAGATTCAGTTGTGGAGGATTGCAAGAAACTTTTAGTTCTTCTTGAATCCAAAGTTATTGAGCTAATTCAAAGTTCCAAAAATCTACCTTCTTTTGAAGATTTGATTACGACAAGTGGATCGAATTCGACTAATCTATCGTCAACTTCGTTGGAGAATATTAGATTATTGATCAACAATTATAAGAGTCAAGAATTGAATTTAGTTCCAGAAATCACAAAACTTTCAAATGATTTGTATCAAGTACAATTAAACAAACTGAATGTTAGAAAAGAAGTACAAAGAAAATTGATATCGTCGACATTAGTTTCAATTACCAAAATTCAGTTGAGCATAATGAGAATTAACTCATCAATAAATCAAGAGATTACCAAAAATTTGAATTTATTGAAAGAGAATGAACTACAGCTTTCGATTGTCTCTGATTTACCATTGATTTTTGGTATCTGGTCAATAGCGAATTTGAATAATGTTAAGTATGGCTTGTCATTAACCAAGATCTTGAATAAAACAAATGAAATTTTCGAAATGTTTAAATTTATTGAAACTAAAAACAGGTTGAAATGGTTAAACGAGTTTATTTTGAACTCAGGTGGTAATGGATCGAACGATAACAAACTTGAATTTTTAAATTTGAGTGAAGAGGAAAAAGATACTTTTATTAACGATAATTTACTTTCTTTTAAGTTTGTTTCCAATAAAAACGAAAAGAAGTCTGATAACTATAATCAAGATCAAGTACTGAGTACAAATTCACCATCCAATGAAAACCATTATATGAATCCAATCAACAAATTATTCCATAACATTAATAGTTTCCCGATACCTTCAAGAAATATAACACCAGATGTTCAACGCCATGATAACCAATTACGACTTCATAATCAGTCTAAAGCGTCAACAAGCAATCCATTCTTTGCTTTGTTATCTCATAACATATCAGTCAATGATGTCACCCGATACATCTCATCTTTGAAAGCAGTTGGTGTGGATTCTAGAATTATACAGCAATTAGAAGGTTGTTTAAATGATTTCGGTTTGACTTCAAGCTCCAGCTTGATCACTAAGAATGAAGATGGTGAAGATGTAATTGTTAAAGGTAGTGACGTTCAAGGATTAGGTTCATTTGATGCAAACGACTTGAATTTCATGAAGCTATTCAAGAAATTTATAAAATCTTTTGAAATTGAAGGAATTATGATTTCAGTTGAATCCAATTCAAATAATTCTGACTCTCTTAACAACCATGGTACTAATACTAATAATGAAGAGTTGATCAAAGGTTATGAAAGAAGAATTAAGAAGTTAGAGAATTTGCTACACCAAAGAAATTTCCAGCAGTTTAGTGACCAATGGTCTCATCGTGGAGTATCATCACCTCCACCCCCAGGTAATATGTTTAACACTCAAAGTAGCCACCACCATCAAAGTCAATTGCAGCAAGGTAGAAGGCAATCTGACCCTGAACAAAATAATCCAGATGGTGAAAACACAATTTTATTCAACGATGATGTTGGGTTAGGACGCAAGGTTATCGGTTTACCACCTAGTGTTCAATCTGAAAAAATCAACAAATTAACAAAAGAAAATGAGGAGATGTTCAAAGAACTAAATGAATTCAGAAAGAATCCTATCAATATTGAACTAATTGAAACTAAGAAACAATTGAATCACTATAAAAAGGAGAGCAAGCTGTTAGAGAAATCGAATAAGGACAAAGATCTTAGAATACAAGAGCTGGAGAAACAATTAGGTATCATGACAGGCAATAACGAATCACTAACCGAAGCCAATACTAAATTGGAGAATGCGAACACTGAATTGAAGAATATGAAATCTGATCTACTAGAAAACATGTCACAAAAAGAAATTGAGTTCACTAAAGAATCCAAGATTAATCAAGAAGAAATCAATGAATTGAGGCTAAAGTTGGAGGAACTAGAAGAAGACGAACTCAACTTGATCAAAGTGAACAAATCATTGAATGAAAGATTAGTTATTAAAGATCAATTATTATGCCGTCTGTATGAACTAATTCAAAACCTATACACTAAATTGAACCAATTAAGTACTGAAATCTTCAGTAATTTGACAAGGGTGTGTCTTTTATTAGAATCCATTGGATTACTATTACTTCGTGAAACTCCATCATTTGATAACAATCCAGGTGAATTAACAATAAAAAGAGTGAAAGGCTTAAGATCTCGTAAGAAGCAAATCAAGCAATCTAGTGAACCAAACGGCATTAACAACAACAATCTTGTTGCTGGAGGTGATACAACTTTGAATGAGTTTGACAACGATCAAATCGACAATGCTTTGATGGAAGTTGTTTCTAGTGAAGTTGTCCCTGAAGCTGAGCAATATTTGCATTGGGTTGATATGAACGTTTTGAACTATACATTGTCGTCCGATTTGGGTATTGAAGAAGAATTAATTCAAAGTAAGAATACGCTGGCTACTGGTGGCGAATTTGATCTGACTGAAGAGTTGAAGTCTTGTGAAGAGTCATCAGTTGAAAAGAAGGTAAAAAAATTACTATCGAACTATTCAAACATGAACATCGATTTAGGTTTCCAAAATTTCTTGAAATTCAATCATGTTGATAACGAATTAATAGTGGAAAGAGTTTTCAGAAGGTTTAATGATGTGGAAACGTTGGCTAGAAAATTACAAAAGGAGAAAAACGTGCAAAAAACAGAGTTGAAAGAACTGATTTCAGATCTAAACTATAAGATATCAATCAAGAATTTTAAAATAGGTGATCTAGTTCTTTTTCTAAGAACATTAACTCCAATACAGGCACCTAACTCACCTGCCGACACTCAAAGCTCAAACGAGAATCCATCGTTATCACCAATATCAGAGAATTCATCTGATCAACCGTGGGCTGCATTCAATATCGGATCGCCAAATTATTATTTGAAGAATTTCAAATACGTTAAGAATAATAGTAAGACGGTCAATGAGAACTACATTGATTTAACAACTAGAGATTGGTTTGTTGGAAGAATTACGAATATTGATAGTAAAACTATAACCGATGACAACGTTGGCAACTCTGCAGAGAATCCATTTAGATTATCAAAGGGACAAAATTGGTATTATGTTGAAGCTAAAGAAGAAAAATTTGGTGTTGTTGGGTAATTTTTCACTTCCCACTGCCTCTGTTCATTGTTTGTTTCTTTTTTCTTTTTTTGATGATTGTATTTTTCTTATCTATGTACGTCATTTGCAAATTTCTGTTTGTGTATAATTTGTTACGATTATCTATGTTACGTTATTTATTTATTTATTTATTCGAAATGTATCTGAGATGGGTATATTTGCTCACTCCTGTATTATTTAAACATGACAATGTAACTCCACTCTTCGAATTAAAAATAGAAATGCGCTCGACTCGGGTATATTCGCTCAATCGCGGTTCAAGACGGTTATCAACGCCAATTTCAACAGCAAAAAAAAAAAGATCAACGGCTTTATGCAAACAAATTTCACGTGCGTTGGTTGTCGTCACACACTATTTTGGTGTACAATATTGCTCAATAGAGGAGAGGGCAAATGAGCAAAACTCGTAAGCATTCAAGTACAATACCTTGGTGATGATAAGCAATGAGAATTTGATTGGACGGACCGTTGAACATCCCCAGTACAACCTTGAGTAACCGTTCTTGTATTTCGTTTCTGCTTGCTTGAGGTTTAAACTATAAATATGGGTGAATATCCTCTTTCCCCTTTGTCAGTTTTCTCCCTTCGTAGCTATTATGTATACGCAACGTTTACCAAATCCGTTTGCAAATTATTGAACCTTTTTTTTGAAAGATACGTATCCTCAAACTTCAATAAAGAAATACAATGGCGCCTGTTTGCTCAACCGATGAAGCCTCATCCCAGTTCAAGATCACCATTCACGAACTGAATAAATCAAAAATAACAATATCGGAGTACATTTACTTACGTATTCAACAGCTCGGAATCAAATCTATCTTTGGTGTCCCTGGGGATTTTAACCTATCTTTCCTTGAGCACCTATACACTTTTAAGAATTTGGACTGGATTGGGTGTTGTAATGAATTGAACGCAGCGTATGCTGTGGATGCGTACTCCAAAGTCTCTGGTAGTTTATCCGTCTTGGTGACAACTTTTGGAGTCGGGGAATTAAGCGCAATAAACGGTATTGCTGGTTCTTATTCTGAGTACTCACCAGTTTTGCATATTGTTGGAACCACTGCTTTGAGATCAAAGGACAGTCATTTGAATTTCCATCATTTAGTGACTAATAAAAGTACGTTGACGAAGCCGGATCACTACGTTTACGAGAAAATAGCTAAGAATTTCAGTGTTGCTGATGAATCTATTGTTGATGATTGGGAAGATGCTTGTAATAAAGTTGATCGTGTTATTGAAGCTGTTGTCAATAAATCAAGACCGGGTTATTTGTTCTTGCCTTGTGACTTAACGGAAATGGAAGTTCCAATCGAAAGATTGAATTCTAGATTGAAATTAGGCTATGAATCTTTCGTCAGTGAAAAGAGATTAAACGAAGTCACAGATGCTATATTGAATGAATTATACACATCCAAGAATCCAAGTTTTATCCCCGACTTTTTCCTTAATAAATTCAAGTTACAACAAGAGCTTTCAACTCTTGTTGATAAATTAGATGATAAGATCAACATTTTTGATACTCTCCAAGGAAAAGGCTTAGTTCATGAAGATTTGAGTAGATTCGTCGGTACTTATAACGGCAGAATTGGTGAACGTTATATCACAGAATCTATTGAGTCGTCGGATTTGGTTTTGCATGTTGGTAACTTTGATAATGAGGTTAATGCTGGTTTCCACACTTTCAAGCTGAAGAAAGAAAACAAAATTGAATTAAATCCAAATTATGTTTCCATTCGTGGCGAGATATATCAAGATGTGAACTTGATGGATATCTTCCCAATCTTGGTGTCAAGGCTAGATACTTCTAAGCTTCCAACTTCAAAAAGAGTTGTCAAACCAGCCGCAAAGATATCAGCCTCTCAAGGAAGCTTCCCATTAACACAAGAGGACTTATTCAGTTCACTTCAATCCTCAATACAACCAAACGATATACTCATTGCTGATACTAATTCCTTTGTCTTTTCTCTCTTTGACTTGAAACTTCGTGGAGCTAAATTTATTAACCAAATGTTATGGGGTGCAATTGGTTACGCAATTCCGGCTACTTTGGGAGCATCCATTGCGTTGAAAGATTTTGATATTAAGGGTAAAGTTATCACCTTTGAAGGTGATGGCTCTGCTCAGATGTCTTTACAAGAGTTAAGCTCAATTCTCAGATACAAAATTGATCCAATCATATTCGTCTTGAACAATGACGGTTATACCATTGAAAGGGTTATTAAAGGCCCGAACAGATCATACAATGACATTTCGGGTAATTGGCAATGGTGCGATATGTTAAAATGCTTTGGTGACTTAAAAGAAGAGCATAGTAAGTCCATAAGGGTCACTTCTGCGAAGGAACTGAATGATATGATGCACGATGTGAAATTCAGAAATTGTAACAAGTTCCAATTTGTTGAGTTGATCCTGCCTAAATTTGATGTTCCTGATAACTTACATAAGATGTTGGGTCATTAATTAGTTAGTTAGTTAGTTAGCCTGTATACACTAGAACTATCAAATATATATAGAAAAGAAACAAAAATGAGGAGATATGAATCCAAAGCAAACTGAGGATAACGATCCCTTATTCCCTGACTTTTTCCAATTACGTAATAGAAAATTTTTCAAACCACGCGTTCTGTAACAAAAAGTAAAAGAAGGTGTGTACAGACACGATCCAACTTTTGATGTCGATGGTTCCAAGGGCCAAATGCTAGAGTGATTATCTGACTATGGTCAAAAAAGTATGCATAGTTGTTTGTATGCCACTATTTCGATAGTAATTCTCTACAATCTACCCATACTTCACCAATTACATATACACAATGCAAGCTCCAGTGGTTTATATGAACTCTAATTCCCAAAGACAAACGGGACGTGAAGCTCAAATTCAAAATATTACAGCTGCTAAAGCAGTTGCTGATATCATTAGAACATGTCTTGGTCCAAAAGCCATGCTTAAAATGTTATTAGATCCAATGGGAGGTATTGTTTTAACCAATGATGGTCATGCTATCTTGAGAGAAATTGATGTTGCCCATCCAGCTGCCAAGTCAATGATTGAATTGAGTAGAACCCAAGATGAAGAAGTTGGTGACGGTACCACATCCGTTATCATCTTAGCTGGTGAAATCTTGGCACAAACTTTCCCATACATTGAAAAGAACATTCATCCTGTTGTGATTATTCAAGCGTTAAAACAGGCATTATCAGACGCTTTGGTGATTATTCACAATGTTTCTAAACCAATTGACTTAGAAAATGAAACCGCAATGATCAAATTAATCTCAGCTTCAATTGGTACCAAGTACGTTTCCAAATGGTCTGACATGATGTGCGCTTTGGCTTTGAAAGCTGTTAAAACTGTTTTAATTCAAGATGGCGACCACAAGGAAATTGATATTAAGAGATATGCTAGAATTGAAAAGATTCCAGGTGGAGAAATCGAAGATTCTGAAGTTTTAGATGGTATATTACTAAATAAGGATGTTACGCATCCAAAGATGAAGAGATATATTGAAAATCCAAGGGTTATGTTATTAGACTGTCCATTAGAGTACAAGAAGGGTGAATCACAAACCAATGTTGAAATTACCAACGAACAAGATTGGACTAGATTATTAGAGATCGAAGAGGAACAAGTCAAGCTAATGTGTGAACAAATTTTACAATTCACCCCTGATTTGGTTATCACTGAAAAGGGTGTCTCTGATTTAGCACAGCATTACCTATTGAAAGGTGGATGTACCGTTTTAAGAAGAGTTAAGAAATCAGATAATAATAGAATAGCAAGAGCCACTGGTGCCACAATTGTTAATAGAGTGGAAGACTTGAAAGAAACTGATATTGGTACCAAATGTGGTTTGTTTGAAGTCAAATTAATCGGTGACGAATACTTTACATTCATGGTTAAGTGTTCCCAGCCACAAGCCTGTACTATATTGTTAAGAGGTCCTTCAAAGGATATCCTAAATGAAATTGAAAGAAACTTGCATGATGCTATGGCTGTTACAAGAAACGTTTTCTTTGAGCCAAGTTTAGCACCTGGGGGCGGTGCCACTGAAATGGCAGTTAGTGTTGGTTTATCAGAAAGGGCTAAGAAGATTGAAGGTGTTCAACAATGGCCATACCAAGCAGTTGCTGATGCATTTGAAGTTATTCCAAGAACTTTGATTCAAAATTGTGGTGGTAACCCAATCAGAATATTGTCTCAATTGAGAGCTAAGCATGCAAACGGTGAGAATACCTGGGGTATCGACGGTGAAAGTGGTAAAGTTGTTGATATGAACGAGTACGGTATTTGGGAACCAGAAGTCATCAAGCAACAAAGTGCTAAGACTGCTATTGAAAGTGCCAGCATGTTGTTGAGAGTTGATGACATTGTCAGCGGTGTCCGTAAGCAAGGACAGTAAGTGTCTAAGTGTTTATATATTGCTTTTATAGTTTTAATTTTCAGTTTCAAGTCATATATTATATTCAACAATCGGGAACAGTCTGAAACCAAACAGAGCCGCAGACTGCCGCATCGAGCGCGCCAATTTTCATCGCCCGCCAAATTTCTGTTTGATTAATCAAAAGTATTTTTCTGCAGTTGATTTTGGTAATTTGATTGTTTGTATTGTTCGAAAGAGTAACCCTTTGGATCATCATCCAGTTTTGATCAAAGTTATATACATTAGATCAGAAGGTCAGTTGTATCAAATAGACCCATACTGTACTTTTGATAACCCTCACGAGCATATCTACCCACATTCACAACACGCCTTCAACTACAATTTGCCATTTCCCCTTCCCCTTTCCTTTATATTTAGCCACTCCTCTAAAGATACGGCTAGAATAACTGAACCACATTTGCCTTTCTCTTCCATCTATATCAGTGTTCTCTTTTTTCATTTGTGAAGGTGAATATTTCAGCAATCACCCAATTTCTGTCGACTTTCAAAAACGGCATTGTTCTTAATACCCTTGTTTATTTATCTCTAGAAAAGTTAATTCGTTGATTCGTTTTGTTTCATTACCAGCATCTCCCTTCTCAAACATCTTAGACATACCTAAATATCCAACACAGACAAATAAAATATGACTTCAATCCCTCCTTCCGATGATTTAACATCAAGTAATTCACTCTCTACACGGTCTAGAAGCAATAGTGAGTCTCAGTTCAAATCAACAAGAGCCGAAAAACGAATGGGAAGGTTATTCAGACAAAATGGTTCGTCTTCGACTTCGGCTTCCACCACTTCCATTCCAAAACAATCTTCATCTGCATTAACACCCTCTACATCTTATTCAAGTCAAGCCCCAAATTCTGGTCATATTCCTATAAATGCATCTTCCACTTCCATATCATCAGCTTCAGGTACCATCTCCGCCTCTCAACAACAGCCTCCACTGCAAAAGGGTGAAAAGCAACTTGATTTTGATGAACTAAAATTTCATGTTGGTAGAAGCACAGCTAGATCTGTGAGTCAGAGTAATGGCTCCACCTCTGGAACAGGAGCTCCAGTATCGGCGCCTCCAAAACTACCAGAATCCTCATTAATGTCTTCATCAACGTCACCAGGACCCTCATCAGGTATAAATGCCACGAATAATAATGTTGGTAATATAACACATTCTGCCTCCTCATCTATAGCGTCAAATTCATCTCTATCAACAACTTCACAGGTTTCCATGCCAGGTAGAAAAAGCTCACTATCACAACAAACTATGCCAGGAAGTTTCCCATTCCAGTTCAAACCTCCAATACAACAATATCAAGAGGACTCCAGCAATAACAATAGTGGAACTAATAGTAATAGCAGCAGTATCAATAGCAGTAAATTGACAACATTGAAAGAGAGTCCAACACCTACCGCAACACCAACTGTCTTGGATTACTCGTTTAGTGATAACGATCCAAGTATAGATTTGAGCACGATATTAAAGTTGGCCACAAAGTTCAGATTTATTTACTCTGAATTTTTATTAGTTCTGAGAAAACTGGGCCTAACTATTAACATTTCGACTACTAGTTTCAATAACTTTACATCTTTCTTTGAAAATGCAGATAAAAAATTCAATGACGAAGATAAAGAAAATGTTAATGAATATTTAAGAATGCATCTGCTTTCGTTGATGATTGAATGTATGACTGATTTGAAAAAAGTTACTGATCATTTGAACTTTTCTGCACAGCTACCGTCCTCATGTAACTCTGAATCCGTTAGAATGTCGTACTTCTCAATGTTTTCCATATTTATGGAAATGGTCACCATGTGCAAAATTATAGAGCCGGAATTCAACTCATCTTCACAAGAGGCTATTACTCAACAGCAACAATTACCACAAAAATCAACTTACTTACCTTCTTCAACCGCACCAGCAACATCAGGATTACCATCTAGGTCCCAATCACAGCTTCAATTGAACCAAGCTCCATTACTCACTCAAAAATCGAGAGTTCAACCAACACCGAAGATAAACAGGGCTCCAGCTCCAAATCCTCATCAGCCTGCTCAGTCAGCCATCCGTCAGCCTTCACTGTCTACTACTGCAACTATTCAACGTCAACCACTAAAAATCGATACAAATCTAAACGTAATTTCAAGACAGGATTCTGAAATGAGTGTTTCTAGTGTTGGTTCAGAGACTCTAGTCTATCCTAATGGTGTAACTGACGATGAAAAAATGTTTGATATGATTAACTACACCACCCAAGCTGCACAGGTTGTTTTCACGCAACTGAATAATGCTATTTCAAAAAGTGCTGTAGCGTCTGCTCAAAGTTCGTCTACTTCATCTTCAGCATCCGAAAATGAATCTTCAGCTACAGATTCACAACAACCCGATGATGTTACCAAGATTGCCCAAAAGGTTAAGGAGCTAACAACTCATTGTGTTACATCTATGGAACAAACCAAGAGAATAAGGGTTGCTTTAAGTACCGCTAGATCAATGGAAAGTATGGATGAAGAACACCAACGTAAATTATACGAAGAGACAAACTTATTCTTGAAATCTATCATTAATATTTTAGCTGCAACTAAAGGAGCCATTCATGACATGCCTGCGTTGAACGAAGTTAGAGGTGCATTGTCAAACTTAACTAGAGCTACTAAAGAGTTGACCTTAAGATTAGAAGCTAGTTCATTGAAGTATCTGGTTACTGTTAATTCAACAAACGCATTAGTTGAACAACCACCGTTATCTTCAATTCCATCCATGGCCAACTTCCAAAACACTGGGCCTCCATTAACCAGCACTGCCCAGCACTTCTTCCCCCCTGAATCTGTCAGCAATGCTAATAACAACAATAATTTAACGGCGTCATCCTCACCACCAGCGGTGCTAAGTACGTCATCAGTGGTTATGAATCCATCAATAGCATCAGTTCAATCGTCAAACACCGTCCTTCAAACCACAAACAATTCGGCCATGCCTCCTACATCCTCTACAACGTCAGTCTCACTATCCTCCTCACCAACCACCACAACAATCTCAAACAGCACTTTTTCATCATCGACCGCGCCAAGTTCGAATCTACCAAGGCCCCCTATCCCAGATTCTGAACCAAAAGATAAAGACATGCAATCTATTCAACAACACATAAAAAACTTGCAATTTTCGGGCACAGTGGGCAGTGCCGATAACGGCATTCATAGCAACAATATAGTTCAACCAATACCAGTGACTACGCCGTTAGTTGCGTCGATTGGTCCAGCTGCTGCAAGTGCAGTGTTACCAATAACGAGCCCATTGAACAGTTCCAGTGGAACACCTACCCTTTCGAACTCAAATTCGAATTCAAATCCTTTGAACGGTGCCAACGAACAATCAAACGGACCTACAAACGAGAGCAATCCCTTCGATAAAATGATTTTCCATAATTCCTTACTTTCAGGTGCAACCGGTTCCCCTGGGTTGAATCATGGTCAAAACAATAGTTGATCTATTACCTGCTCTATGTGATTTACCATTAGATTTAGATTATCTATATATATGTACATATTATTTGGAAATCCCAATACTTTTTCCCTTCGTTGTCTGATGTATATTACGTTCAATTCACTCCTAACTATTTTGAGGATATTCTGCTTGCTTTCATTTTGGTGATTATTTTTCATCTTTAGTTTTTGCAATCTTTTTCCCAGAATCCCTTTCTTTCTCTCTTTTCTCTTTTTACTTTTCGTTGGTTTATTTAGTTACGTGTACTTTTTCTTATGTATTTAACCCTTAGAATGCATTTTACTTTTGTTTCTCCCTCCTTTTCACCAATCTTTTGTAAAACTTCTGAGATCCGTCCAAGTCCGAAGACATGTGCGGCTGTCTTCAATCTGGCGAATGGAAACTCCGCTTTTGACCACACACCACACAACTATGACTCAGAAACCAGGATTACAAATTGCCTTCAGATTTCAGATACAGTAGCATGCAGTTCCATCCTAGATAATCCTACATGACAATAGGAGAAGATTCTGTCTATTGCATATAAATATAAATCATATCATTCCCCACCAAAGAGAAAAAACACTTTCACCAGCTGTTTAAATTAACTTTCTCAGTCAAAAACTGACACTATGGCTCAGTTAACAAAATTGGAGTACAAAGAGGTCAATGTGTTCTCTAAGAGACCATTCAAAGGAAACCCAGTAGCAATTGTCTTTGATGCAGACTCATTGACAACTGAACAAATGGCCAGCATTTCACAGTGGACGAATTTCTCAGAATGCGTCTTCATGCTATCACCTACTGCTGGATCCAACGCTGACTTCAAAGTTAGGATCTTTTCGTTGACCGAAGAGCTCCCATTTGCAGGACATCCAACGATTGGTTCGGCATTCGCATATATTGAACGCAATGGGTTGTGGAAATCAAAGAAACTGGTTATGGAATGTGGATTGGGTTTGGTCAATCTTGATGTTCTGAAATCGAATATTGGTGAAGAAGGTGATGAGAAGGATGTTAGTGTCAGGATCACGTTGCCACAGTACAAGCCGTTATCGACTTTGAAAACTCCAGAATCTCAGAATAAGATTAAGAAATTGGTTGAGAGTTTGAATCCTGGTTCTGCGTCGGAGTTGGTTAATGATATATCCAACTGTTGCGAACCTAGGGGTTACGACGTTGGTCCACTTTGGTTAGTTGTCAAATTCAATAGTTGGGAGTCAATCGCTAACATGAACCCGGACTATAAGGGACTTTCTGGCTGGCTGAAAGAACTAGGTCTTGAAGGTGTTAATGTCATTGCACCTAACAACAACAGCATTCTAGACGTTGACCAATACGCCGATTGTAAGTTTGAGATCCGGACATTTACTGGTGAGTTTGAGGATCCTGTTTGTGGTTCTGGGAATTTGGCAGTTTCTATATTTTTGAACCAAGAGTGTAATATTGTTGGCCCATATAAGATTTTGCAAGGCACTTGGGTTGGAAGAGAAGGCGTTATTTTACACGAAAATGAAACTGGTGGTGATATCTTTAGGATTACTGGTGGAGCATTGACAAATGTTGATGGGTTTATTTATGTTTAACTTCTTATTTTGATGATTTTAAACTTGAAAGAACATTAAAATTAAATTATTTTCATAATATTATATTAGAATAAAGTTTTGTGACCAAAAAATTACATAGACTTTAGAGTTATTAAACGGTAGACAAAAAAAAATAAAGAATAACATTAGCTTCTCGAAACCATCTCGTAAGATCCCCCTGTTTGCTGCTGTGAGCGGTAACCGTTCCCAAAAAACTTTCTGTTCAAATTAAGTAACAGCTTAGAGACAAGTGGACGTTTTTTATCAACAGCAAAATAATTAACCTGGAATCCGGATAAATTGAGATCGGTAACTTCTCTACCACCAATTGAACTTTCAACGTCAAATTCAGAAGCATCAATTGACGGATCAAACGAATCACGTTCATTAAGTTGAGGCAGGCGCCATTTTTTTAATCTTAATGAATTCAAAACAACACTGGTCGAAGAACATGCCATTGCAGCTGATGCAAACATTGGATGCATAGTGACACCAAATGGAATAATTAGCAATCCCATTGCAATTGGCAACATGACTAAATTATAGACAATGGCAAGCAGGAAGTTCAATTTGATACTACTGAATGTTCTCTTAGATATATCCAAAGCAGCTAAAACAGCAGACATCCCACTTCTTGAAAGTTTCTCATCGTTCAACATAACGGAATCGTCACTCGATGAAATTGCAGTCATAGTAGATTCCAATTGCTCATCAGCCTCATTATATGATGACAATAAAACAATGTCAGCAGCTTCTATAGCAATATCAGTGCCAGTTGCAATTGCCATACCTAAATCAGCTTGAACTAAGGCAGGGGCATCATTGATACCATCGCCTACAAATGCAACATTTAAACCATGTGCTTGTAAAAGCTTAACAACCGATAGTTTATCGTTTGGCTTGGCTTCCGCGAAGACATTACCTAGCGGCAAATCAACTAATTTAGCAACATGCTTGGCAGTTCTTGCATTATCACCTGTCACCATCGCCACTGTATAACCCAAGCTTGTTAGAGCTTGGATTGTTTGCTTGGCGTCTGTCTTCAAAGTATCTGACAGTTCAACAAAACCAACATATTTATCATCGATAACAATATGAGAAACTGACGAGATCGTTGATTGGCTGGAATTCTTCAGACAAGCAACAAAATCGGAATAATTTGAGACGTTACAGTCCTCAATTAATTTGGCAGTCCCAATTCTAACGATATGATCTGCGACGTCTGTGGTGTCTCTTAATCTAGCCGTAATTCCAGACCCGACATGAACATCCAATTGTCCAATCTCAATGATAATTGGTTCATTAGATCCAATCATTTCAATGGCACCTTTGGAGATAGCTCGTGCAACAGGGTGTTCACTATTAGCTTCAATAGCATGCAAAATGGACCAAACCTGAAGTTCGTTGCAATTCAATAACTGATAGTTCGTCAGTCTCATCTTGCCTGATGTAATGGTACCAGTTTTATCAAAGACGATACAATCGATATCATTCGCCTTTTCCAAAACATCACCACCTTTAATTAATATTCCATTGGAGGCACCAACACCAGTGCCAACCATAACCGCGGTTGGAGCAGCCAAACCTAAAGCACAAGGGCAGGCAACAACAACAACGGATATGGCAACTTGAAGAATTTTAGAGTTTTGAACTCTGTTTGTATCCTTATCGATGAAGAATCTTGGGATGTTTGAAGTATCGTTACACATAATGTATAGTGACCACATTAATAGAGTAAACGTTGACAGCATTAGAATAAAGACAACAAACCTGGATGCAATTGAATCTGCATACCTTTGCACTGGGGCTTTAGTGATTTGAGCACCTTTCACCAAATTCACAATTTGCTGTAATTGGGTGCTTTCACCTAGTTTTTCCACTCTCATGTATAATGGAGCCGCAACGTTAACGGAACCACCAATTAATTGAGAGCCTTTGTGCTTTAAAATAGGCATTGATTCTCCTGTTAATAATGATTCATCAACTTCTGAGTGACCAAAGACACAGACGCCATCCGTTGGAATCTTTGCCCCCGGTAAAACTAAAGCAATATCATTTTTTTGCAATAAATCGATACTAATTGTTTTTTGAGCTAGATTAGAAACATTAAAATCCTGATCGTCTTTTAAACCTTCAGAATTTTCAATAATAATACAAGATGAAGGTGTTAGTGAAAGTAATTTTGATAAAGCGGAGGAAGTATTGCCTTTTGCCTTACTTTCAACCCATTTACCTAAAGTAACAAAAATGAATAGCATTGCTGATGTAGCAAACAAAACGTTTGGAACATACTCCTTCTCGCTCAAAACGCATTGCGCCATCGAAGCGCAGGAATATACATAAACAATTGTAGTCGAAATACAGATCAACAGCTCCATAGTACCACTTCCGTGTTTGAAGGCTTTGTATGAATTGACATAGAATCTCTTACCCAAAATAAACTGAATGTAAGAAGCCAAAATAAATTGAATTACAATTTCAAGGTAAATTCCATGCATGATTTTAATTTCTTTTCTTTGAATATTGAAAGTTGATTTGATTGCGGGTAGAACATGTCCTAAAAAGAAGACTGGAATGCCAAATAGAAGAAGCTTCATAAAATTAGATCTCCAAAATTGAACCTCTTTGGTTTTGGAAAGCAATTCCAATTGGGAACTGTTATCTAAGTTGTTATTAACTATAGCATCGAACCCACAATCTTCGATCACTTCTATTAGTTTTCTGATACCTATTTTAGCCTGATCATATGTTATAACTGCTTCTTCTGTACTAAGTGCCACTGTACATGATTCAACACCATGCAATCTGCTAATTGAGCCTTCAATGGAATTACAGCAACTTGAACATGTCATTCCCAATATTTTCAGAGTCACTGTGGTAATACTTAAATCATCACTTGAATCTGATTCAGCTTTATTTTGTGCCAATGGTTCGGTTTTATTTATTGTAGCATCAAAGCCACAGTCTTCTATAGTCTCTTTCAGCTCATTAGCAGTAACCTTCTTGTAATGTATCACTATGGCATCTTGAGTCATTAATGAAACGTCAACTTTAGAGACTCCTTCTATCTCACTAATCATATTGGTAATTGAATTCACACATGCACTACAAGTCATACCACCTACAGCAATGGATGTCTTGTAAAGAGATTCACTATCATTATTATTCTTGTGGTTATTTCCGAAATTCTCCATTATGGTATTAGCAGTGATTGTTTTGTTGACTGTAGCTTCAAACCCAGTATCTTCTATGGCATCAGCAAGCTGTTGCGGTTTTATAGCTGATGTATGTTTTATAACAGCTTCTTCAGTCATCAAAGAGACGTCAGCTTGGGTGACACCTTTCAGGTCCGTCAATGCCGAAGTGACCGAAGAGGTACAAGACGAACAAGTCATGCCACCCACATGGACATAAGTTGTAAACTCAGACATAGGAATATTATGGGTACAGGGGCACTTGTAATTATTATAGTGATATGTATCTACCTTGTAAAGCAAAAGATATCTTGTAAAGTTGGAAAAAAAAGACAAAGGACAGAATAAGCTCAGATAGATGAAAAGGTCCCTTTCCGTCCTGTACAAAGTAACAAAACAAATTACTAATTTTCTTACAAGCAGGGCCAGTGAAAAACGGCTGTGCAAGGCTAAGAAACTGCAGAGACATTTTCAGCCAATCACAGCAAAGAAACACAATAGAAACTTTAAATAAGCTTAATCTTTTCCATCTCTATTTTTATCTGTTCCATCGTTACTCTCGCAGAGTGAGTAAATAACCAGATGGATCTATCGGGGACTCTTTATTTGGCTAACCAACAAAGTCGCCAATTTATTGTGGCTTCATCTAGTTCCCTTTGTGTCTGGTTATTTGTTTACACTCCTCAGCAGAAACAAGCACATAATTGGTTCATAAATTCAGATAATGATTCTCATCTATAAACAGTCGCTACTATTTATCCATACAGTAAAAAAATAAACACCAACATCTTGATTAAGTCCGCCTCTACTAATTACTTAATCCCAATATTTTGCTTTGACTCGCTAAGTTTGCCTATTCTCTTGTGTCATTCTACAAATGCTGCTACTGTGAAAATCTAGGCTGGGAATAAGATGAATAAAAGAAAAAACAGTTTCCAAGAAGCCAAAAAGCGCAGAAAATATGTTTCCTTGTTCGTCTCACTCTTTCAAGCTCAGCTTATCATTTCCCCCAACCGACTATAGCAACTCCGATATAGGTACTCAGTTTACTAAACATACGTACCTACAAAATCTACCAGAGAAATAAACAAGTTCTTCTTTTACATGCTAAAAGGCTTATTACCTTCCATTAGCCCAAGTTTCTTTTCTTAGTCAATCCGTGCTCATCGATTAAGCAAACTGAAATCAACATTCCAACGCAACAAACAAATCCAAAGATGAAAGTACCCCAACATGAAATCGCATAAAATTCAACCAACTTGTCTTGTGCCCATTCAGGAGCACCAGTTCTAATATATTCAGCGTTATGTAACGCCTTCTTAATAACTTTTAAAAGTTCCTTTTCACTTGTTTCCTTTGGTGCAACGTTAACCAACTTATGGTTCAACAACCAACCAAGTTCTTCTTTGAAAAATAACGACGCAATCGACATACCTAAAGTTGAACCAGACCCTCTGAACGCATACTGCATCGATGTCACTGATGACTGATAGTCAATTGGAACAGAGGCAATTAAAGAGAGTAGAGTAACTGTTAGCATAGCAGAATAAGCAGCGTATGGTAGGCATGTTAGAATCCATCTTTCAAATGGTAGTGGCGTTGTTTTCAATCCAAATGGTATCGTTCTGACTAGTAAATAAGCAATACCCAGCACTCCAAAGAAACTAGTAGTTATGATGAATCTGGAGTATCTTCCTGTCAGCTTCATATAGTAGCCTGCTCCCACCGATGATAAAGAAGATGTAATGATGGTTGGGATTAGAAGAATTCCTAACTTTTGCGTATCCAGGTTGAGTACAGTCACGTAATACATTGGAACGTAATAAATAACGGCAAAGATATAAGCCGACCCAAACAAATTACTCAATGACGAACCTAACACTGATCTATTCTTCAACAAATTCAATGGAACGATTGGCACCGGGCTACTTAATTCAACCTTAACGAAAATAAGCGCACTTGCAATAAACCATATCAAAAGAATCAAAAAAAACGTCACAGAACTGAAGTTAATTGAAGTTAAGCTAATGAACAAAAACATCATTGTAGACATACTAAAAATGCCATAAAAATCAACTTTCTTGAATTTCTCAGCTGTACTAGTTGGATGCTCTTCTGACACGTTAGGTATCGGAGCATAAAATGCAATAATAATAAAACAAGCAATGCCGATCGGACATTGAATCCAAAACGCAGCCCTCCAACCAAAGTTATGGGCAATGTACCCCCCTAACGAGCCACCTGTTGCTGCCCCTAATGCATAGAAAATATTACCAAACCCTTGAAATAATCCTCTTTGTCTTAGTGGAACTAAATCACTCATGATAATGGTTGATAAAGTATTCAAACCACCTGCAAACCCAGTCAGGAATCTGCCAATAACAAACGATAATGTAGTTGTCGCCAGCGAACATTGTAAACACCCAATAACGAACACTGAAATACAAATCAATAGTAGACATTTACGTCCAAAAATATCAGACAGTTTACCTAATGGTTGAACGATTGACGATGACAATAAATAAGACGTTGCAATCCACGAAATATAGGGAATAGCATTCAAATCAGATGCGACATCAGCCAATAATGTCGATAAGATAGTAGCATCTAAAGAAGCTAAGAAAACAAGCGAATATAACGATGGCATGACTAAATAAAGCTGGGATTTAGGCACAAAAAAGTCTTCTTCGATATCTTCAACATTGTCAGTATCTTCAGCTTCTTCGGTTTGTTGATCGAAGGAGTTTGATTTAGCAACATCAAGGTGGTTCTCTTCAGCTACTTCTTCGGCAATTAGTCCCGGTAGAGACGACGAAACATCATCGATTATTGTATGATGATTATGTGGGTGTAACTTTCTGTTAGGCAATAACTGATCCGACTCTGACACCATATTGTATATGCGTATGTCTGTATGTGTATCTAGTTAAATTGGATACTTCCTCTTGTAAAAGAAATGGAGTCTTTGAGTACAAATTAGCAAGTATCTAAAGATAACATAGATTAGTTTTCCTGTGCATTCTATTTAACCGCGATATCGGATTATTTACAGGATTAAAATATTTGTCAGCGCCACACTGTCATTTCCATCTTACTGGTGACCAATTTAAAGGAGCAAGCACACCACAAACGTAATACAGCTATAACCGCTATATACCGAGAGTTAGCAAGTGCAAGGGAGCGTGTTATAAGGGGGACTGAGTACGTTTTAACGGAGTGATCTAGAGACTAACTGAACGCACCTATAAAATTCTATAATTAGGCGCTTATTAGCCATGCATTAAAAAGAAGGATGCGATTTTTACTGATGAATGTACTAATAAAATAAGAAACAAATAAATAAATCTAGAATCGCACTAATAATTATAACAAACAATCATAAATAAGCATATTTTGCAAATCATTGTTTTGCGAGATTGGCGAATAAAAATACATCAAGTTAACACATTACAAATCATCATTCTTCAAACACTCTTCAATATCGTTCAAACTCTCATCAACTTCATTAATAGGAACATTCGACAGCCCAGAAACCAAACGTCTATAACTTGCTATAACTTCAGTGTTGTCAGAAGCATCCGCATAGAGACTAACCAACTCATTGACAGTTTCCTTCCTTGTTATTTGCAAGGTAATCAAATCCAAAACTAATTGTAAAGACTCAGCATTATATATCGATGGCTTCAAATCACTTTCATTAACAATGTTCAATTCCTTGAATTTGTCAGTCTCGGATTGTTGAACAACGGTAGCTAAATCTTTAGCCTGTGATCTTTCAATCAGCTTTTTCAAATGTTGGGTGTTTTCAAGGTACTGTGATTCAGCTTTGCGTAGTTCGCTCTTAATCAACTCCAAATTCTTGCCAAATGATACATCGTCGTCGTTATGCTTTGTATCTTCTTTGTCATCATTTCCTTCAATATCTTCGACTTTCGTGACCATTTTTGCATTGTCTTCTTTTAAACGGGTGTCCTCATTCATACTCTTTTCCTTCAAAACCGTGATCATAATTTCGTTAATGTCATTCTCGGTCTTTTTAATATCATTGTCCATTTGTGATAATATAGAGTTTAATTCTTTAATATCACTATCACGTTGTTGTAATTCCACATCAAATGCATTCGATAATTCTCCTAGCCTTTCCAAAATCTCGCTTGATTTTTGATTCACTTGCATAGCAGCTTCTGAATAATGCGGCACATTTAAATAATTGGATCCGTTCAATATCGAGAACTGTTGTCCTATTGAAGGATTATGATAATTTAATGAAGGGTTAAATGGTCTTATATGATTGAAAGAATCAACATCTTGCTGGTGAGTAGAAATTGGTGTCTTCCCAGAATAGTAATCATTCAGATGCTGAGGCTCGAATAACTGTTGATGCCCTTGGCCTAGCTGTGAAACTTCACCACTAATAGATTCAAAGAAATTATTATTGTATAAATAGTCACTGACAAATAAGTTTCTGTTGTTTGGAATATCAACTCTTGCATTATAGCCCAATAAGACTCTGATACACTTTTTAGCACCGTTGTGAACCATAATATGTAAAGCAGTATTTCCATCATGGTCTTGTTGGTTAATGAAGTTGATGATACGTTCCATTGGTTGAACAGTTTCTGCAATCTTAGTTAATAAAATCTCCGTGTAGTATCTGGCCGAAGGTAAATTATTGTTTGATGCTGTGGAAAATCCAATGTGATGCAAGATTGTGCGTCCACGGCTATCTGAATCCAACAAAGAGTCTCTTAGTAAATCTAAAAGCTTAGCAAAAGTCCTTCTTGAATACGAGTTTGTGTACAAGACTGACCTCATAATAGGAACCTGTCCTTCATTATTCAAAGCTCTAGAGTTACAACCTTTAGTTAATAACGCATCGCACATCCGTAGATCACCCATCGCACATGCCCAATGGAAAGTCGTATTGCCATCTCTGTCAATAACTTGATTAACATCGAAATCACTATATGGATCAGTGATAAACCCAGGTATTGATACGCTGTTATTTAGGTTGTCTTCAGTTGATAAGAAATACTCAAGAAGCTTTTGGGTATGAGTCTTTTTAGTGTTTTCAAACCACTCCTGATTTTGTTGATCTTGCTGCGATTGCTGTTGTTGTCGCTGATGTTGGTTATCGAGCGGTTGCTGAGATTCGTTTGTTTGGGATCGGCTCTGTTGCGTAGAATTATGCGAATGCTGACCTTCAATTCTATCTTGGTTAGCTTGTGAGTAATTGTGTTGTTGTCGATGACGTAATTGCGGTAGCTGTTGCAATTGCTGCCGGTTTAGATCAGAGTTGTTATCTCCCAGCTGGGAGGTATAAGGCTGCGTTTCTTGTAGAGCATTATCAAGGTCAGTGTCACTCAAAAACTCGCTTGGAGACGATGAGTTGTTATTGTTATCGCCGTTATTAGCTTGGTTTGTTGTTGTGGGAGCTGTTTGTAGGTCTTGTTTGATATCGGCTGATAACGAATCACTGTCATCAAAATCAGAATCAGAATCGGTTAAATTTATGGATTGAGAGTGGTGCATTGCGGAAGGCCTTGATAGTTGAGATGCCAATTGAGTGCTCGCTGGTAATTGAGGTTTTGGGGCTTTCAAAGTTCGCCTTCTTGTAGTTCCATTTGTGAGGGTATCCGTCGTTGCTGACCTCTTAACTGCCACTGACTTAGTAGGAGCAGGTGATAAAGATGATGATGCACCGTTTCCATTTCCTGCTAATGCTGGCAGCGTTGATGACCTTCTAGCTTTCGTTGCCCCAGTGGGATCACCGGCAGCTAACGCAGCAGCAGCAGCTGCTTTGGCCTTTTTGGCAGCTCCACTTGCGTGGTGATGCTTAGGTGCTGGAGGAGGAGAAGAAGCACCCCCCGTTGATCTATAGTCAAACAAAGGGTCTAATTCATTACGAACACCGAACTCAACAGCAATTTCAATGGCTCTTTCCATTGGGACCCAAGTGCCTTGATATTTACCATAACCACCTTGCACTTTTTCGTGAACTCCTATTTGAACATCTCTTTCTAAAATCCTGGTTCTTTTAGCTTTGGGAAAATCAGCAACTTTCAAAATGTGGGTGGCATTTATCCATCCATCCTTTTTACGTCGCATAACAGATGATTTTGGATTTATGAACTCATACACCGGAACTCCCGAGTAAACCGCCGAGTATAAGTCTTTAGTAGACATAGTTACAGTTCATATAATTTTGCCAATTATAAGCTGATTTGAGTTGTCTTTCTGTATTTTGCTGGTATTAGTTCGAGAAGAAATTCAGACTTGATATCTGTATTTGTTATATGAAATTAGGAAACGGTTAATTGAAACAAGTTGAAATATGAAAGGGCCCTTTTGGTGGTTTCGTTATTGTACAGTATTCAGTATTCTGTGGTGGGATATCAATCGAGAGATGTGTACCTATTATTCAATTGCACTTGACGGTTTGTTATTGGTATTATGGAGACCTTATCTGAAGAAAAACTGGCAGTCAGATATATGTGTATAAGTGTAAGAGGTGTACAAGGTTTTTTCTTTAGCTGTTGCTCTGGATTGGCAGTCAATTGATTTGCTGATTGATAATAAGAGAGATTGCAAGATAGATTCAAAGATAGTGTCAGCAGGTTCTTTCTCAGTAACCAATATTAGTTACTTATTGTTTTCATGTATTAGAGGTGTATATTATTATTGTATATGGCCTGTCTCATTAGATTGTAGAAGTGAGCCATTTACAGCAAGTACTCAGAAAGACCTCAAAGAGGCAACACAAAAAAGTCGGGAAAGTTCGCGACGACGATTTTGAAAGGACGATTTTGAGTCTGACAGCCGAAAACCGGGTGAGATATCCACACGACACAAGTGTTGTTGCAGTTAATAGGGGCCCAAGGTGAAAATACTGTACAAGGTTACAGAGGTTTATAGCAGGGATTAATAGTAGCCGTTAAGTAAGGGATATCTATACAGAGATACTCCTCAATTGGAAAGATTGTAAGTCGAGACAAACTCAATCCAGTTTATCACAAATTCAAATATGTTCAGTTATTTAGTGATTTTAATTGAATAAAACTGTGGCTGATTCTTATACTATTGTGGCTGATACAAGACTATTTTACTCTAAGTATACCCCATATCACTATCTTGAATGTGAAATCAATAGAAGCTGAACTAGTTGTCGAAGAGATAGAGAGAGATAGGGAGATAAGGACATATCGAGGAAGGATGAAACCAACGTTTAAAGTGGCGCTTTCCTGTTTGAAAGAGCGCATTGATTAAGCGAGCGGTTTGATGATGCACGCAAACCTTAATTAATTTAGTTTATGAATAAGCGTTGGACGCCATCAAAAGACGGAAGAACTGAGTATTAGAAGGGAGCCTACAAATAGCTTTAATGTACTAATAGTTGAAGTAATATGGCAGAATACTGTATATCACGTTCTTATTATTTGGACGTGTAGCATGCCGTGATATTACCCTAAATTCGCTGACATTATGCAGTCTGTATCTATAACTGTAAAGACGCTTTTGGATGCCAGTAGCAAAAGAAAATCCATAAGATCACGCTTGATTCTCTTGTAATGTTCTATCTATCAATTCAAAAGGAGATAGAGTATCTAGAAATCCTTTTAAGCCTACAGCAAAGTTTATTGGAGGAGTTAACAAATGCAAGACGCACACTAACAAAAGAAACAAAAGGTCTCAGGTGAAGGATAAGTCAGGCACACAGTTTCTCACAAGATGGCACGTTAAACCTGTTAGATTACTTAAAAAAATCGGGAAGATCCCCAAGCCTTTTTGAATTTATGAGTGCTACTTGGAGTGACATGGCCCCAAGCCACACAGAACCTCATAAGAGTATATATACCCTTTCCCTGCATCTCTGGCATGCTGTTCACAGGACGGTGAAACGAACAGGCAGGTGTGATGGGATTTACGGTGTTAATCCACCTACTTAATGATTATCTTATTGTTCGAGTTATCATGCACCCTGATTTGAAATTTGGCTGATGTTAACTAAAGCAGCATTTCATAGATCAAAATTATCGACTTGTAGAGAAGCATGCTATTTATGATATGCAAAGCGGCAATAATGAATTACAGGGGTTGATAAATGAATTTTTGATAGAGGGGTTTTCTTGATAGTAAAATTATGAATGGCTCAATATATGAATTCAGCACAACTGTATGAACAAGGCACAAACGAATATCGATCCTTTAAACATTATAGTATCTTTATGGAGTTATCTCCGAACGGCTACATATGTAATACATCGATCCATCAAATATACATTAGCAAAATAATCGTTCGCCAGGCACGTACTCAGTCCCTTTACGCTACACAAACAAACCTCCCACTCTCCCGGTGGTCCATTATTATTTCCTGTAAGCATGGGGGAAGTATTCTAGTTTTAGTGCCGTTCACGTTCCGCGAACTAACCGATCGACCAACGCGATCGAGAAAAAAGGAAGCGCGCTATTGTGCAAAGTTTGTTTGTTTACGGGGAATTTGCACTGAAAGGGGGGAGGAAGAGGATCGCATCACTTTACATTGGCTCCATCATAATCAGAGTTTCACTACCAAGTGCTTTTGTATTATATATAATCTCCATTCTTGTCAATGCTCTCATCGTACTACTACTTCTGCTTCTGACAAACTGCCTGATCTTCCTTTTCTTTTCAAAGATACATCCTTTGCCTCTGATCTTTATCCATTTTACACAGTTCAAAATACCCTGATATTATTTGTTTCAGGTATTAAGGTCCCAATCATTCTGAAACATTCTCTAATAGTTACTAATAGCATTAGAGCTCTCTCCACCTGCAGGCGCCGATTTCTTTCATTTTGAAAAGTCTAGTCGGTTAGATAACAACGTCAATCATTTAGTCAAGGGTTCATCAATATACAAACAACATCCCACAGCTCTATTCTACCAATTCCGTTCATTTTACGTCCCGTGTAGCTTTCAAGAAAGACAAATCACTTTTACCCTTCAGAAACAAAACAAAAACACGCTTTATATAGTATTTCTGCAAGCGCGATTATAACTCCATTTCCCTCCATATCCACAAACAAGAATGTCATATCGAACTGTATCGGATCCAACGCTACAGGTTCCTCCTCCAGCAGTTCGAAAGAAGCCAATCTTCAGATCTTTCACTAGTGACAAAACTTTAAAGAGAATGTCAATCTCTGGGCCGACTTTGAAAGTCAATACCGATACAGATACACAACAAGATGATTCGAAGCTTTTCACTCCCTCTTCTGCAACATCTGCGAGACGTAGCTCTTCAATGACTTTAAGTCCTTCAATGATTAATATGGGTACTCCTGTGTGGTCGACATCCTCTTACAAGCTTGAAAACGAACTGAAAAGATCTCACACTAGAGTTACTATTCGTGAAAATGATGATGAAATTGATCTTATTGTCCCCACCATTGTTCATAAATGTTGCTCATTTATAAGCAGTCAACCCCCACTGGAAGGTATATTTAGAATTAATGGAGCTTTGAAGAAAATTAAAAAAATTGAAATGAAAATCAAAGAACACGGTATAGACGAATTTGAATTCGCAGACTGTAATATATCTGATAACTCAAATGAGAATAATATTGAAGAAAACATTGCTACTTCATATGATGCTGCGATGGTTCTAAAAAGATGGCTATTGGATTTAGAGAATGGGCTAATTACAACGAACGTTAATGAAAGTTTGAAATCTGAATTTTCAAACAACTTGATTGATTTGCTCCCACGGTCACAAGAACAGGAAACGCAAATACCTACAAAAGATCCCCCTGAAAATGATTTGAAATCTACACCAACTAATGAATCAGAAGGTGAATTTAGCGAGAAGGAGGAAACCTACAAAACTGATACAAGTAGTATTAGCATCAGTGAACCCGAAAAAGCACCTTTACCCAAGCCAGAGATTCGAACTTGTGAAAATTTGAAAAAGTTGCCAGTTGAAAACATGAATTTGTTTGTTTATTTACTGAACTTCTTGTATAAGTTGGCTGATCCCTCAATTGTGAAAGTTACTAAAATGTCACCATCAAACCTATCCAAGATTTTCCAGTTAAGTTTTTTCAAAAGTGACGATTTAACTGCTTTTAATCCATTAATCTCAGGTAATTCATTCGACAATTCAAATAACAGTGCCGAAGATTTACTAGTCAACTATAAAATTAATGAACAAATCTTGAAGTTTTGGATTGATTCTTACCATGATATTTTCCAAAGTTTGAAGCCATCAATCATTGATAGAAAGCCAATGCTGGAAGAATTATTAATCTCTCCAATAACTGCTGAGGAATCAGCGGAATTGTTACGCAACCCCAAACTAAGAAATAGAAGTGCTTCATCAGATGATAAACAATCCAAGAGAAAGTCAATGTTTGGCTCTAGATCGCTCTCGAATGCTTTAAGCTCACGCGCTTTATCAAATACTTTAAATAATTCAAGCACGGATTCCTTGCCAATTGACAGAAGATCGGTTTCCGACTCTTCCAACAACCGTACCAAATCTATGTTTATTTCATCTCTAGTTGAAAGCAACGAAGTTGCATCACCAGAATCCATACATTCGCCATTTTTTGGTCCCGACCCATCTTCATCCACAGCAAGTAGAAAGGCAAAGAGAAAGTCATTCTCTTGGTTTAATTCGAACTCAAGTGCTCCAAATCTGTCGATACCTAAAACCAGAAAACCACCACAAAGTCAGCCTAATAACGGCAGTTTAACAGATCTAATCTCACCACCTTCAATATCAAGACCAATCAGCTATTCGGCCGATGATTTAAGAACAAGCAATTTATCTTCAGATGCATTGACTTTGAAGCCAACCACAAACTCCAATAATATCAACAGTAACAGCCATTCAAGTTCAAGTCCAGTTGTAATTTCTTCAAAGGACGCTGTCACCAAGATTGAAAATAATTCAAGTAATAAAGAGAATAACAATAATTATAAAATAGTTTCCAATATACACACTGAAGACTATAATAATGATATGTATAATGATGAATTGGCAAGCACACCAAAAACTACAATAATCGAACACCTCAACGATGAGATTACAGAAACCAGCACCGCGGCCTCTGCCACGGTTGATAGTAGTTCAACCGTCAATGCAACAGCTAATCCTAGCACTGCTACTGTACAGACTAAGAAGATGAACAGACTTTCAAAGTTGTTTTCTGTTAGATTCGGGCTCTCCAAGATGACCCATTAATTCATTGATTGCACTATTTATTTCAATTCACTATTGTTTACTTTCCTAAATTGAGCTCTATCTTTTATACCCCGGGGTGTTATTGTCTCAACGACTCCTACTACTGCAGAAAAGAATGCTACTATGAATAATGCCTTTCACTGAGTTTACTATTATTTAATTGGCTAGAATGGAGTGTTCTGTTCGGTTTTCTTGTTATATATTGTTGTTTTTATTCAAACTCTTTATTTATTTTTAAATTGAAACTCTTCTTCATATTATTACGTTTTCTAACGAGATTCAATTAACCATCAAACGATATATAGTTTCTCTTCTTTCTCATGTCATATAATAAGAGTACCAAATCTTAAAACGTCCTTTCAACTTGCACCAGTGGAAAAGTTAGTAGTCTATTCCATTTTACTCCTGCCTGCCTTTACATCCGTAAACCTAAACCCAGATAACGTAGAACCGACTTTTGAAGAACAATTTTCTCCTTCTCTCTGTTGCGTTGTAACCCATTGTGAATTTCAGCGAGCGGCGCGCGTGCCTTCGATTCACCTCTTTTCAACAATGCGATCATCTTACAGCTGTAAACAGCAGCTTGAGGCGTATTGGTGATTTGGAGTTTGTGCGTCTGGCATGTTTTGTTGAAGTGGCATAACACAGTTTGGGATTGATAATGATAAAGTGGAGGGTCAAGTGGACAATCAAGTGGAATTGGACGAATGCAAGAACAACTTGTCAGCATACACCATATATATTATAGAGTAAATAAAAACCGAGCGTGCCTTTGAGGATTTGGTAAATCACAATAGAGATGCAACACAACGGAGAAACAAGATGCCGTCGGTTGGAATTTTACAGTCGATCCTATTAACAAGTTTCAAGCTGAGCATTCTGGCGGTCAGATATTGTAAGTTTAGGTTTTAGTCTGAGGGTTCTATATCCATGTTCAGGACTGCCCATGAGTAAAAAGTTAATCGGACTGCATCTAGTGAGTGTTCCGCTAAAAGCCGACCCCTCTAGATATGCTCCTTCTCTATACAACAGCCCCACCAACAATTTTTTAACTCACTGGCAGTCAGGTTGTTTCCACGGTTATTCACCATTGGAATTAGTTTTCGATGAAAAAGAAAAGCTTAGGTTCCCGAGAATCAGAGAGCCAACCTGGATTAGTATCATATACTCACCCAATTCTTCACTAAAGAAGATGCTATTCCCGTAATTTATAGCTACGACACCATGCATTTCCCAGTCTGAGAAATGATTACTTATCTCAACTCAAAGGTTCGGGAGAAAAATGGCTCGAAGCGAGAAGCCAAGTGGAAACCAGAACAACGGGATGGCAATAGCACTTGCCAAACCCCCCCTCTAACGAACGAGCAAGTTTTGCATATGGAAATAATAATTCATAGAAACAGAAAAGGTGCGCAGTTTCGCTAAATGTTTCAAGTTATGAGCCATAAACTGTGTTCGTTCTCATTAGAAAAACTGAATGTACAATTACTTTAATCTCTCTTTCCATATCCGCCCAATTCCATTCTATAGGTGTTGTTGCCCCACAATCCATATAGCATACTATATGTGGACTGGTCTATAAATATATGCCATCAAGGCCTACTTAGAAACCGCCATAGTTACTAACAATAAATGCACTTATTTATTATTTGATTCATTATCCTAAATGAAACATTCTTTCTGTTGGATAATATTCTTTGAGGTGTCACTATGATACAGATCTTAAGCGATTTCCTAATCGGGTTAAATGCTGCCTTTGCCCCAAAAGTTATACTTTTTTATAGTCTCCTGCTAAGGATTCAACCTGCTTGACGTTTGTATATTGGCTTATACGTAAAACATCGAAACAATCACTTTTTAGTGGGTATTTATATATAACCATACGGCTGTATATATATTCGGTCAATTCCTATTCTTTAAGAACGTCCTAAGACGTGGTTTCTCAGTATGTGTCTCTTGTATATATAAACTATATCATCGCAATAGTTTAAGCTGCATACTGATGCAAAACATGAACGAGTCAACGGCACTACCTGTCCAATTAAAACTGTCAAAATCTGAAATCAAACTTCTCAGAGGTTCATGGTCAAGCATCGTTTCAAAAGCGGACATGAATGTTGAAAAATCAACGGATAGACTGATCGATCCGTCATCGTCAATATTTGCATCATCAGCCTTCTGGATCGAAGTCTATGAAACAATATTAGATGAAAACCCAGAATTAGAAAGCATATTACCGTCAATCAAGCATCAAACAGTGTCATTTGCATCTGTTGTGTACATGGCTCTCTCGAACTTGGAAGATTTAAGCAGAATGGGAGAATTTTTGGGGAATTTAGGGCGTAGACACAGCCGTGTTTTCTGTGTTGAACCATCACATTTCGAACTAATGGGTATTGCATTGGTTGGCACTTTATACAAAACATTATCAGATATCCAGGTTATTGAATTATGGACAAAACTGTACTGCTTCTTAGCAAACTCGTTAATTCAAGCGGGATTGGAAGACCCAGTGTTAACCGATGACATGCTGTATGATTCAATTAATTTGAACCATAACTTCAATGTGAATCGAGTTCAAACGAGAAGTAAGTCAATTTCAAGTTCAGCAAACTCAGACAGCCGCAATGGAAATGATAGAAACAGGTTGCTCTCTAGTCCACGTTCCCTTAAGGGTACAATTAGTCTAAAGACGACATCTATTCATCGTTCGCCATCAACCAAGACTAGTGTAAATAGAGAAGCTAGTGATCTTTTGAAGAAAAACGTGGGGTTCCTATTTAAAGCCAGAATAAGATGAGCAATGATAAGGTTGTGTCAAAAGAACTCCTCATATGTCATGATGATATCCCATCCATTTCTAATACTTCCTTTTAAATCTATGTATTTTTTTTGGTTGTTGGTAGTTCCATTGGATTACTCTTGCCACAATTCGCTGTACTTTATTTATTTGATTCCCACTTTCGCTTTTCTTTGATTGCATCTGTGCTTATTTTATCACATAATACCAGTTTTTGCTGCTGGGGTGTGTTTTTTTTTTAGTTCGACATAAGTAACTTCGAAATGGTGATATTGCCCTAAGCCTATATCCCCATCCCCTTAATCGTATCGACGCACAGCTGAATCGACCCAACTAATCGACGCACTTTTCTTATTGCTCAAAAATTTGAGGTGAGTTCGAATTTTGTGTGTGCGAAATAAATTTTAAATTTTGCTTTATGTAGCAAAAAACACAGATCTATTGTGTATTGCTCCTGAAATCACCTATTCAAAATACGAACTACAACTTTCAAAGACCATTATCGGGCTACCTTCGTTCTAAAAATCCATCTTTTTGCATAAATATCAATAATAAAACTTCAATAAACACATTCAGTCATTTAGATTAAATCACTCACTTGCGTAAATCGTTTCAAAATCATAACCGGAAAACAATTCCCCCACACAGAAATAGATATCAACAGATTACTCTTTGAAAAGAGCATTATAAAGCATCGTAAACTGGCTAACTAGTTCGACTATTTTCAGATGTTTTTATAAAAGCTAAGAACTCAAGGACATTGAATCACACGGAATAACTCTAAATAATGACGGAAGACAATATAATCATACAAGGAACAGATGAAAGCCATTCAACGGCAGTTGACCTTGATGGCGACCTTCGAAATATGGAATATATAAACCACGGAATACATAGTCAAACTCACAACAACATAGTTACAAATGATAATAATAATACTGATACTATTACTAATAACAATAATAATAACAATAGTGACAAAAAAATTCAACTACCGGAAGATGAATCTACAGATACAAGAGAGAAAATTCCAAATCAATCTCCACATGATCATTCACATTCGATAAGTGAACAAACGATAAATACCCAAGAGCAAATGAAGCAAAAGTCAAAATCATCGGCAATGGCCATGTGGGTTGGTTTATTGACAGCTGTTGGTGGATTTTTGTATGGCTACGATACGGGAATCATCAATGGACTTTTAGAAATGACTTATGTTAAGACACACTTTGCAAACGATGCGCTTTCCTTTACAGCCAAAGAAACATCCTTGATCACAGGCATATTGTCAGTCGGAACATTCTTTGGTTCTTTGTTTGCACCTGTTATATCTGATAGATTTGGTAGAAGATTGAGTATCGTTGGTTGTACATCCGTAATCTTCACCCTTGGAACAATTCTTCAGTTGGTTTCTAAAACTTCTGCGGTGTTGTGCATTGGCAGATTTATCAGTGGGTTTGGTGTTGGTGTTATTTCAGCCATCACTCCATTGTACCAAGCCGAAACATCTCCAAAATGGATCAGAGGTTCTGTTATATCTTTATACCAATGGGCTATCACATGGGGGCTATTAGTGTCAAGTGCTATAACGCAAGCGAGCCACCATCTTAACGATCCAAGATGTTATAGAATACCAATTGGTATTCAATTGATTTGGGGCGCTTGTTTATCCTTCGGTATGTACATGTTACCCGAATCACCACGTTTCTACGTCAAGAAGGACTTATTGGACGATGCCATCAAGTCCTTATCTAAATTTAGAAGATTACCCGTTGATGACGAGACTTTGATTGAAGAGTTAATTGAAATTAAAGCAAGCCATGATTATGAAATGAGTTTTGGTAAGTCTTCCATTTGGGATTGCTTTAAAAGTTCACCAAGTAGAGCAAGACAAGGTAAGAGAATGATGACTGGTATGGTTTTACAAGCTTTGCAACAAGCTAGTGGAATTAACTTTATTTTCTACTATGGTGTTAATTTCTTCGTCAAGGCAGGAATTGCGAATTCCTACATCATCTCGTTCATAACTTACGCTGTTAATGTCGTGTTCACTATACCTGGTATTTTCTTTGTTGAAATTTGGGGTAGAAGGAAACTTTTAGTTGTTGGCGCAGCCGGAATGTCGATTTCCAACCTTGTCATTGCCATTGTGGGTATTACTACGGATTCAATAATTGCGAATAAAATCATGATCGCATTCGTCTGTTCATTCATTGCATTTTTCGCAGCAACTTGGGGTCCCCTGGTTTGGGTTCTGGTTGGTGAAATGTATAGTTTGGGTGTTAGACAAAAGGCAGTTTCCATTACAGCTGCCACTAATTGGATGGTGAATTTTGTTTTCGCATATTGCACTGCATTTCTAATTGATTCAGGTTCTCATACTGCTGCACTTGGTACCAAGATCTTTTTCCTATGGGGTGGATTGAATTTTCTCGGATTTATTTTTGCTTATTTCAACGTTTATGAAACAAAAGGGTTGATGTTGGAAGAAGTTGATGAACTATTCAGAGTCTGTGGGAGCGCCAGAAAATCGGCGCTATTTAGACCAGGTCTTGTTGCAATGGAGCATACTACGTTAGATGACCCTGAGCGGCAGCAATACAATAATAATCGAGATGGAGACGAAGATACGGATGGAGGAATTGAAATGGACTTTGTTCGTAAAGCTTCCGATAGCCATGCTATTGATTCAAGTACAACTCCTGAGTCTTCACAGGATCACAACTCAAACCTCATGTTCAGAGATTCATCGTTGACTGCAGATTACTCATCTGACCTAAACCCCCATCGCTTGATGGGAACTTACCCACCATTAGTTGAAAGCGATCAAATCAATGATACGAACAATAATAATAACACTGCCGCTTCTAATAATAATAATAATAACAATCAATCAATAATAATGAACAATATATTAAACCTACCAAATAGTATGCCCCCTTCCATTAGTTCGACGTCAGATGATGAACTTGACGAATTTGTTCTAGACCATCAAGCAGGACTTGATCTAGGTTATTATCTGAATGAACCTAATAATGATTATTCCGGTGGCGAACCACCAAGCTCTGATAATCCATTGCCTAGTATAATTCAACATAATAGAACAGTGGATGGTAGTGGAGCTAGAGAAGGAGAAGGAAACGACAGTGAAGCATCAGAGTATAGTTATACTAATCAAGAGGAGCTAATGGACTTTATTCAAAGATTAGGTGTTGGCGCAGGTAGTAGTTCTACTGGGATTATCGCTCAACCTCAATCAAGTTCGGAGGTTGGTACTGTTACTGGTTCTGGCATTCGACACTTAGATGTTCCTGAAGAAGCTGAAGAAGATGATTCCAGTGACGATGAGTATGAAGAAAATATCATGGGAGATGATAGTGATTGAAGTAAGGTCAAAGTTTTATTCATATCTGAATCTGAATTTTACGAAACTTGGGTAGTAATATAAAATGTTTTCTCTATGTATCATCATAACTCTAAGCAAATTTGAGAAGTAAAGAAGGGAGACCGATCCCTTAATTCAAGATAGCCACCGTGCCCCAACTGTCTTAAATTCTGTCAACGCACGCTCTTCGCAAGGGGATCAAAAAAAGTTATTGAGGTTGCAATGCTTCATGCATTTATTGGTAAAATAACCTTAAGATAGATATTTAAGAATCAAGTGGTGCCTATTCAACTGGCGTATACCCAGGGCTGATTTAAGAAAAGCTTGTTACCAATATTTATAGTCACTACTTCTAGTTTCTTCCTTTTACTGTAATCCTCTGCCAGTTCAGAAAATTTAAAGAGGAGTCATATTGGATTCGTAAAGGGACTTACTATAACATACATTGAACTAGATTAGAAATGTCAGTTGAAGGTTCAAATCTTAAAGCCAACGGCCAAAATGTTAAAAGCACCGGAATACTTGATGATGATGCTAATTCTCCGAATGAAATCGTTTTAAATTTAGTCAAGATGAATCAATCAGTAACTGAATCTGCGACGGAATTGGAATCTATCAGTGCATATTCAAACGACTCCTTCCTCACCATAATAATAAACCTATTTCACTCACTAACAAAAGTAAATATCAATGCAAATTCCATGATATTCTATTTCTATCACTCGGTTTTGGTGTTTATGTATTTAATTATGTCTATTTTCAGACTATACGAATATTCGACAAATAAGTCCAAACTTAGATTCTTCAATTTAGCATACAACCCCTCAAGAACACCTAATCTAATCAACGATGATATCAATAAACTACCTAAGATTCCGTTAAATTTGGCAATTATTCTAAACTACAGACTAGAACAAGAAGAAAATGGAGGTGTCGAAGGATTATGCAATGATTCATCAGAAGTTATAACTTGGTGCTTGTCAAGTGGTATACCAAATTTAACTATTTATGAGTACCATGGCATCTTGAAGAAGAATTTACCAATTTTACGAAGATCAATTTATAAGAAATTAGTGTTATATTTTGGCACGAATAGTATACCAACATTTTCAGTTAAGATACCACATTTGAACCTAACATACTATGGGTCATACGATGACGAATATTTGGATTTAGATGTTGGTAATTTCAAACCAGATATCGAAATCTCATTATTAAGTTCTATTGATGGTAGGGCCACCATTGTTGAATTAACTAAAGTGATGTCTGATTTATCCAAAAACAACGAATTGAATGAGAAAGATGTCAATCTGAAGTTTATTGATAGGGAACTAAAACAGTTGGTTGGTAAAGAACCTGATTTGATTGTTTTGTTCCAACCATTCTTGAATTTACAAGGTTATCCTCCATGGCATTTAAGATTGAGCGAAATGTACTGGGAACCCGATAATGAAGATGTTTCTTACGCTGTGTTTTTAAGAGCACTACAGAAATATTCAACTTGCAAAGTCAACATTGGCCGTTGATTTTAGTACTTTTGCTTCCATCTGACAGTTTTTTTTTCAATTTTTTCATCATTCATCTGAAAGAGTTTTTGGGTTTTCTTTTCATTGTCAATTTTCAATTCATCGCTGATCTTATTATACATTTGGGATTAATGACCCTTTTTTCTGCTCCTTTTTGTTTCCACGATAGACATCGAGTGGCATGTATCCAAGAGATACTACTTATATTTGCCGTTTTACTGATTCCCTCCATCTTCCCACTCCTTGCATCTTCCTTGCTTACTAACTTGCTTGCGTATTCCCCTATTATGAGGGCTTTAAGTTCTATATAATATTACCTAATTTAATTCTTACATCCATATTCCTTATTGCTCATGAACCGTTCCCTGAGCACTGTAGTCTCCAAATCAGCCTGTGGTGGTCACCCTCCCTTCTGTGTCCCGCGTGGGTGTTCGCGCACCGCGTCACCCTGCTTCGCCCGCACCATATATGTTCCATGTCTACCGTACAATTCCGCCTGTGCTCCCCCCTGCACTTCTGCGCTTTTCTGCTGCCTTCTGTAGTCACAATGCCTCCTCACAGACCTACTGCGAAGCCACCAACCGTCCGCTTGAATTAATTTCAAGATTCGCTCAATAATCAAACAATCGCTCGATGGATCGATCCATGGATCCATTCGCTGTTTGTTGCTTTGTTTATCTCTTTTATATCCTAAACCAGTTATTTCAACCATGTTTGATATCACTATGTTATTTAATCACCTCTAACAATAATATATTAATCTTATAAAAATATAGTTCAATTATAATAAATTAAAAAATAAAGGTATGTTCAAATACAACTGTTATATCGATCGTGAACGGAGTTCTTGTGATCAGACTTTTTTTTTGGCCGTAGATTTGAGTTCCCTTTTCATTTGGAATAAACTAACTCAATGAATCGCCAATTGAAATTCCAGCCAGCAATGATAACCATATACACGTCAATCTATTATTCAATTACCTTATATCATTGGGTACCATCTTGCAATTGGTAGTTTACTTCATCTAACTCCTTTTGTTTCAATCATCACCCAATTCCCTCTCTAATACTAAATTATTGATATCGCACGCACTCTAAGAATAGACTTTTTGATTCGTTGTTATTTTGACTTTTTTGCTTCAGCCAACTTTTGCCACATATAACATGCGATTCGATTTTATAACCAAGAAGCCTTCTTTTGAGACAACATAGAACGTCAGAATCATACATATTATTACTGTTCTAATATTCAGGATTAATTAATTAGTTATCTATCATTCTATTGTATGTGTTTGCCAGTTAATCCGACTGAAGTAGTTACTGACGCGTCATAAATCTTAGATACACTCCGTTCAATTCATGATCTTAGATTCATATCTGTATCTAAATGAAACGCAAGCGAGATTACTAACATTTTATTATCAATATTTGATAATTTTTATAGATGGGTTTATCAATTTCAAAGTTATTACAAGGACTATTCGGTCGTAAAGAAATGAGAATCTTGATGGTTGGTTTAGATGCCGCCGGTAAGACCACCATTTTATATAAGTTAAAGCTAGGTGAAATTGTTACCACCATTCCAACCATTGGTTTCAACGTTGAAACTGTCGAATATAAGAACATCTCCTTCACTGTTTGGGATGTTGGTGGACAAGATAAGATTAGACCATTATGGAGACACTACTTCCAAAATACCCAGGGTATTATTTTCGTTGTTGATTCCAACGATAGAGACCGTATCTCTGAAGCTAGAGAAGAATTACAAAGAATGTTAAACGAAGACGAATTAAGAGATGCCTTATTATTAGTCTTTGCTAACAAACAAGATTTACCAAATGCTATGAATGCTGCTGAAATTACTGAAAAGTTAGGTTTACAATCAATTAGACCAAGACCATGGTTTATTCAAGCTACTTGTGCCACTTCAGGTGATGGTTTATACGAAGGTTTAGAATGGTTATCAACTAACTTAAAGAATAGTTCTTAAACATAATCTTTTACGCTGAAATATCTTCTAACTTGTCATTCTCTCTCTATCTCTGCCTCCCTCTCCCCCTCTCCCCACTTTCTTGTCTCTTTTATTATTATTATTATCATATTATTATTAGTTTTTTCTTTTTTGTTCCATCAATCAAATAATCAATTCAATTTCTGGTTCTAACAATTTTTCAAATTCATTATTGTTTCTATATGTTTTTTCTTTTTCAAAAGAACAAAATGAAGGAGGTTGGTCGGCTATTTCAATTGTTTGGATCAGATTGACTAATACTTTCAAAGCCATTACAAACAAACTATTAACTAATTTTATAACTTTTTGTTAATACATATATGTATATGTTTGTATATATGTTGTCAATAAAAGAAAACTCGTATCCATATATACTTCTGTATTGCTTTTTCGCTGAACTTAAATCGATGAACTAGTCTGTAAAGTCACTTCACATCTCATGTCACATTCTTAAAAATTCTAAGGAGTAATCTTACCAGGTGTCTCTTGATATACTCCTGAACCTACGAACCAAGTCACAATCAATTAATTGCACAGTGGTCCTTATAGTTATCTGAATACATAGCTGATCTTTAAGTGGTTTGCATGTTGCCCACCATAATCTAGAATGTGCATACACTCGGCTACATTACTACATCTCCATACAAAAATACTGGCCAAACTTTGGACAAATTATCAAAGGATATAAATGTTAAAGTGGTTGCTGGTACCATAACATTCAAATTAAGTGAAGTAGGCCCCCAAGTGGCACACTGCTTCTGACTAGATACAAGTAACTGAAAGGATGATAGAGAGAGATGTTATAATTTCATCAAACTAAGAGATTGTCTTGTGATCCATATTTCTGATAGCGCCGGTCCACGTTAACAGTTCTGAATTCTTTGTTGGATGTCCTTTTGAGTTGGGATTAAGTAACCGATTTTCAAGAAGTCGGATCCAGATAAGATATATATGTCTATGGGTTTAGCTAGCAGGATATTTTTTCTGTCAAATGGCCAAACTTAACTGGAATTGACTCAACTTGATCAGATCTATCATCCAGGCCGAATTTGGGGATTGCGCTTCCCCGAATTCTGAAACCGGCAAGGCAGTCAGTCAAATCCTAGGGACGGTTCACATTTGCTCCCTTGTTAGGGTAGTCCAGATTCTGTCAATTGCCAATCGTGCAGATACAGAGGGATCTGGGAGTTCTCTTCAGCCACAAACAAATACTCGCCACATATTATTCTACACCTCACTCCACAGTCACTTCTTCCCAATAGGGACAGTCCTTCTAGTTCCCTATCTGCCATTTTTCCACACGGCTTCTCCTCCATTTACAATCTATACAGACACGCCGCTTCTTTTTTTGGCTCTTTGAAAAAATTTCAATTAGTGAGAGAGAGAATTCAATTCTCTGTGGAACTGTTACCGTTGCTAACAACCCTTTGGTTTGCATAGGTCCTCTCCCTTCGTAAGGTTGGGCGAAATTTTTCAATAATAACCGTAACTCTATATAGGCTTTTATCGAATCAAGTACTTCTATACTTTCTAAGAAGATCATATATATTCTTATAATATCTACGTCAATATAATCAACAAAATGGTATGTGATAAGTTGAAATTCAACTGGATACACTGCAATCAAAACGAAGGAGAAACTATTGTTGAGTGAATAAACGAATCATTTTGCATCAGTTCAGCAATAGATAGACCATGGTCATTTCATGGATGAGTGACTTCATGTTGAAACAAATTATGTTATTACAGGAGACATACTTGTTGGTTACATCACGATGCATTCAAAGACAAGCGTATTAGAATTTTGGCATTAAATCTATTATGATTAGCAATGACAACATCAAGATGGAGGCAGATAAACCACTTAAGAATGCAACTTTGGATTAGACTGTTAGATGCATGTTTTCAAGATTCAAAACAATACCAATGCAAAACCATTCTGCAAAAGTGCCTAGCAATGACATAAACGAATAATTTCAAAGGTCCAAATATTAAAAGTTATTGACCTGTTAAGTCAGACTCCAACACAATATAAAAACATCAAGCTGGCTACTGATTCAGGACATGTTTCAGGATTATTCTATAACTGTATAATATTAGGTAGTATTGGAACAACGTGAAGTTCCAATGTTGATCTTACCAGCTGTCTTAGAAATTCTAAACAATAAATTTACTACATATTGCAGCATATTACGGCGAATGAATCCATATATTGGCATATTTTGCAACTGATCACTGATATCTCTCTTATAATAGTTTCCAAAATGTTGCATGTCCACACGGTACAACAAATTGAATAAGATATACTAACATTTATTTCAACTTGTGTTTTTACGAACATAAATGAAAATCTTACTTATATTTAGGCTGGTGTTAAAGCTTACGAATTAAGAACCAAATCCAAGGAGCAATTGCAAGAACAATTAGTTGACTTGAAGAAGGAATTGGCTAACTTGAAGGTCCAAAAATTGACTAAGCCATCTTTACCAAAGATCCACACCGTTAGAAAGTCAATTGCTACTGTCTTAACTGTCATTAACTTACAACAAAGACAATCAGTTAGAGCTTTCTACGCTGGTAAGAAGTACATTCCAAAGGACTTAAGACAAAAGAAGACCAGAGCTTTAAGAAGAGCTTTATCTAAGCACGAAAGAAGCTTAAAGACCGAAAAAGCCAAGAAGGCTGCTATTGCTAACCCATCAAAGAAGTTTGCTATTAAGGCTTAAATAAAAATAACTAGTGTTTTTTTCGGAAGTTCTTTAATAATAAGTAATACATGCGATGTTTGGAAGTAGGAAGAAAATTAATAAATCTTAGATAGGGACTGTATGTATATGTATTTATACTTCCAGCTTTTTCTTGAATGTTAATTTATAAGAATTTTATACAATTACAGAAATTAGGAAGAAGTATACTGTGTCGACTCCTTTCCTTTCTTTGTTTATTTAATATAATAAAATATACTTTTCTTTTTTATATCAAACAAGCAAAATAAAAGTTGTACCTGAAAGTATCCTCAATGTGGTTTTTATTGTAAACTAGCAACGACGCGACGATCTTCAAAGTAAACACCCGGGTCGATTAGCTGTGGGATCAAGTGGCGAAACAAAGTATTGACACTTAGTGATTCAACCTAAACTTACCTTAAGACACCTTCAACGACTACCCAGCATCGTAAGAACTGAATTATCATCTTTTATCGTCGTTTTTGTACTCAATTTTTTAAGGTTTCTCACCTAAAATAAGCTCAATTCAACTGGAAATGAGTGATCCTGAAAGTGTATGTGCACGTTTCTTCCTCCACTCTTTTTTAAGACAAATTTAATTTTACTGTTTACTAACACTTAATTTTTAATTAATTCAGATCCGTGCTAGAAGACTAGCAAAATTGTCAGCTAATACCACCAAGAATTCCTCACAATCAAGTCTAAGTCCAGCTCCAAGGCCAATTATAACTACAAATTCGACCCCAGTGGCTGTCAACCCGTCAACTTCATCTGCTGCAAGCCCATTGCCTGTAGTTAACAAACCAACCCCAGTGAATAAACACACAGCAAACATCTCAATTGAGGATTGGACAAATAATGAAATAGAATACATTTTCCAATGTTCGTTATCGAAATCAAAATCAGAATCTAAAAACTACTTACACCTAGGATCATTGTCAAGTGAATATTCAACGTTATCATTTGATTTGATTGATAATTTGTTCATTGAAATTCTAACTGATTTAGGTATTCAACGATTGGATAAATCCAGTCCATTTGAATATTTATCTGAGGTTTGGTCTAAATCAAAGAAATCCAGAAGACTAATCAAGGCTGATGATCCAATGAAATTTGAAAAGTTTAAAGTTCTTGATGAAATTATTAGATTGTCATCAAGTTATTCGTTGATTTTATTCCAAGTTCCTGATATGTTTGCAAACGAGGTTGATATTGATAGCACTTTGAACAATTTGATAGTTTCAATCAACTATTATGATGAATTTTTAGTTGAAATTATAACTAGATCAATTGAAAATGATTCAGTTCTAGAGCTTTTAAATATTGTTATACCAAGGTTATCTGCAATTTTACTAGTTGATTTTAACAATTATAATAAAATTATCAAAATTTTTGAATTATTTGTCTCCATTAAATCAGTTGCAGGTCAATTCTGTTTAATTGATGGTTTTAGTCCTGATGGTTTAGAAGCAAATGAGTTTGAAACCAAAACTGTTCTAGGTCCGTTATTAAGAGTCTCGCCATTATTAAATGAGATTTCAAGCATGAACTATCAAGGCGACTTATTAAAAACACAAATCAGAACTATTCATGAGTCGTTACATTCTGAACACAATATTTTGTTGAATAGACTGTTTGGAATTTGTGATAAACTAGTTAGATCAAATGAACGGTGTCGTGCTGCATTTTTGAAGTTATTAGGTGATATTGTTAACAAGAACCATTTAAGAAGAGGTGAGCATGCCGACCCTAAGAAGATCGCTACTGATTCATTGATGCTTAACTTGACTATAATTCTATGTAAATTCTGTCAACCATTTATCATCGATGACAGCAAAATCGATAAAATCGATCTTAATTATTTGAACTATAAAAATAAACTGATCGACTTACAAGAGGAAACGAAGATCAATTCAACAATTCAAGAGTATGATGAAATTTATGACTCTGGTAATCAAATTGATAAACCATTGAATTTCATTAGTGAATGTTTCTTTTTAACATTAACTTATATCCACTACGGCTTAGGTGGGTTGTTTGTTAGTGCTCAGCGATTGGATAGTTATGTGAAACAATTGACAAAGGAAGTTAAGAAGATTGATAAAATGATTGAAGCTCAAGGTGGCGCCAACAACGCTAATCCAATGATTAAAATGTTCGTTGAAACCAAATTGAATCCGTTGAAGAAGCAATTACAGGAATTCAAGTCACAGAAGTTATCAATTGAAATGTGTTCATATAACAGAGAATTACAATTAGAAATATTTGACGTTATCATTGGATCCATTAAATTTTTTATCAGATTAATTGAGCCGACCCATACATATCCAAACAGCAATGTGAAGATAAATATCCCATTCCATAATTTAGATAATGAGGTTGATAAATTAGATGATATTGAATACTTGAGAAAATTATCTCCTGTTCCATTCAAATATTTCCCTGAAATATTTATTGAAGGTTTGATTAATTATTGTCATTATATTTCCAAGTTCAATAACAATCCGATGTTTGATAACGATTCTAAGTTGAATGATTTTGTTGAATTTGCTATAATTATCTTAAGATGTCCTGAATTAGTCAGCAATCCACATTTAAAGTCAAGACTAACAGAAGTTTTATTCTTTGGATCATTACCATTAAATAACGGTAATAAAGGCTATATGATTGAAATTTTCAATAACAATGAAATGGTTAAGAGAAATTTAATGTTTTCATTGTTGGATTTCTATGTTATGGTTGAAAAAACCGGGTCAAATTCTCAGTTTTATGATAAATTTAATTCAAGATGTCATATTGCAATTATTATTGAACAGCTGTGGAATTTTGAGTTCTTCAAAAATGATTTGAAAGAAATCTCTAAAAACAATTTACAGTTCTTTGTTAGATTAATTGCTAGAATGTTGAACGATACTACATTCTTACTAGATGAATCGCTAAATAAATTACAGACTATTGGATCTTGTCAAAGGGAAATTGCTAATAGAGCAAAGGGTAAAGAGCCAACAATGACCGAAACTGACGAAGAATTAGCAAAAATCTTAGGAGAAAATGAGCATAGCGCTAAATCATATGTTCAACTATCGAATAAAACCATTCATTTATTCAACTTATTTACAAAAGAAATTCCAAGATCATTTATAATCATTGAAATTGTCGATAGATTGGCAGGTATGTTAAATTATAATTTAGTTCAATTAGTTGGACCTAAGTGTAATAATTTAAGAGTTAAAGATCCAGAAAGCTATCAATTCAATCCTTCCGATTTATTATATCAACTATGTTCGATTTTTGTCAATTTGTCAGATGAATCTGAATTCATTGAATCTGTTGCTAAAGATGAAAGATCATTCAATTCAAAATACTTTGAAAAGGCATTGTTTATTTTGAATAAATTTGGGCTATTGAATCAAGAATTTGAAAACAAGTTAGTTCAATTCATTGCAAATGCGAATGAAATCAAATTAAGAGAAGAAGAAGAAGAAGTTGAATTAGGTGAAATACCGGATGAATTCCTAGATCCTTTGATGTTTACATTGATGAAAGATCCTGTTAAATTACCGCATTCTAAGATATCCATTGATAGATCAGTTCTAAAAGCGCATTTGATGAACGATTCAACAGATCCATTCAATAGAACACCGTTGAAACTGGAGGATGTTTCCGATGATGTGGAACTAAGAAACAAGATCAATGCATTTATCAAAGAAAGAAAAGGTTTGAGTAAGGATGAGGATGTTGTAATGAATTAGAAAAAATTAATAGTCTATAATCATGTAATCCACTCTAAACCAATGTGTACTGATGGAATTGAATAGTTAAGTGAGTAAATAGTAATAGTATTTAGATAGAGGCTATTGGGATACAAAGAGAAGAATTCAAGATTGTTTTTTGTGTAGTCTATAGGCAAATGTTTCTGTTATTTCCGTTAAAAGTGTGTTTTTACCCCAGAATGAGTTTACATGCTGGAAGGCGGGGCAGAGACGGGCCGTAGACTACGCAGGAGAATGGCCGATTGGGAACACACCACCGCTGGTGGTGGTGGATGTCTAACATTTCCCCGGGGGAGGGAAATCGAGGTGAAGTAATTAATTAATTATAAAATTCAATCTGGAGAAAAATGACAAAAAGACACAGCACAAAGAATGTTCAACGGATCAGAACTGAAGTCTCTTGTTCTTCGTCTTCAATAATCTATACCATATAAGACTGGAATACCACAGAGTTGTTCTTGTATATTCCTTGTACCCATTTATATTGGATTCCGATCATTTTCACAATAGATTCGGGTTTAATTGTCCTTGGAAACATTTAACCATATTTTTTAGTTTTCTTCTTGTCAGTCAGTGTCGTTCTTCTTGTGACCTTTTTATCGAATTTATTTTTTTATTTTGCAGCATTTCATTATTATTCATCATTCATTCATAGACATCAATTGCTTGACAATTGAAAAATAAAACTTTTGAGATATACCGAAGAACTTACACTGTTATGACTTTTGAAGAATCGAAATCAAAGTCAAAATCAAGGACCAATTCAAAGACAATTAGCGATTCAGAAGCTGTTGGAAGCTCATCTGAAATAACTACTGATGTTACAGCAGCTGTCGGTCCACCGCATCGTCCATTAAACACCGAATTTATTCCAATTGAATTGATCTCCACAAATCCAATTGCGATAATCAAAGAGCTTTCTAATCATTACCAAGTTCCTGAAATTTTAGTCAAATCTTTATTTAACTTAAACGGACGTCAAAACCAAGCTAATTCAAATGATAAGAAATTTATATTGAATTTAGAACAAGAAATAACTGACTTCATAATTAAGCCAAACGTTGATTCTTGGAAAATGACCCCATTGAACTCGTATTATAGATTATTGACTCATAAACTATCGGAGTATTACAACTTAGGTCATATATTATCGAACGATGGATTTTCAATGGTGCTATTCAAAATTAATACTTCTTTAGTTAATGCCGATGATGAAATCAAAAAAAATGCTAAATTTGATGATGAAGGTAACATTAAGCCTTTGGATTTCAGGAATTTAAAATTTGATCCTGTCGAAAAATTGAACAGAATTAGGTTATCGGATTTATTCGATCATTTTAAAGATCAATTGAAATGCAATTACGATGACGATATTGAGAATCATGGCGAAAGCCCATCCAATTTTCCGGAAGAAAAAGGGGTTATTCCTGCCAAAAATTTCAAAATTATGAGAAGAACAAAATCTACCGACAAGGTGACTGAAAAGAAAGAAGGTGAAGAGTCTAACACTACCACTCCATCTGTTACTGTGATCAACGATAACGATTCCATGATTAGCAGCGGCGATAGTTCCAAAGGTAGTAATGGTAATTCTATCGAGGAAGATAAATTATCTAGAGAAGAAATGTACAGGAAAGTGAAGGAAAGAATTGAACAAGAGCATAAGGATGCTGGAGAGGAAGATGATGAAGACGAGGAAGATGATGATGAGGAGGAGGAGGAGGAAAAAGGCTTGGGTTATAACAAGTCCAATCAATATCGGCAACAGCGATACTACAACCCCCGTCATGTGCAACAGCAACAACAGCAACAGTATTATCCAAATGAATATGGATATTATCAACCACAATATGTTCCGCTGGGTTACCAATATCCGCATCCAATGATGTCTTCACAATCGCCCCAGGGTTCTCCAATCCCAGTCCATTCTGACAGGGGCATAAATCAATCGCCATATCCATACTATTATCATATGCCACCGGTTGGATCATCTGGTGCTCTAATACCGATTCCTGTTCAGATGCCACCCCCACCACCACCCCAATTACAGCCAACAAGTGGTCCATCACCGTCATCTCAGTTGACTGGCTCAATTTCTTCAAACAACGCATCTTCATCGTCATCACCTTCAATGTCACCCTCTCCATCAAATGCATCTCCAGTGGCTTACTACTACAATCCATATTCTGGACAACCAATGATAGTTCCACCACATGTTCAACCGCCCCAATCACCACAATCTCAAAACCAACAGTATAATGGATTCAACCAACCACCGCAAGTTAGACGTGGTAGTGGAGGCAGCAACTTCAATAGTAATGGCAAGTTCAGTGGTAATAACAATAATAATGGCAACGGTACTAACGGTAATACTGTTAATACTACCGGGTATCAATACTTTGGCAATGGCGGCATTGGCAACGGTAATGGGACCGGATCTTATTATCAAGGGGGACAACAAAAGCAAAGAGGTGGTAGAGGATTCAATAACAACAAAAATAAATGGAACAATAATAATAATAGTGGTCAACAAACAAATTATTCTAGTACGAGTAGTATCTGATTATTTATGAATTGAATTATGACGTTTTCATTAGTGCTTTACATTTAATCTCAAGAGATTTATCGAATTCTTGCCTTGAGGTTAAGAAAAATGCGAAAAGGGAGTTATTTAGGCTGTTCTAGTGCTATTAACTTTCTATTATTTTGTGTCTTTCAATTATTTGTCTTTGGTTTCATTATTTTTATATCATTATTTTTCTCTTTATTTATAAGCACGTATATAAAAAAACATATGTACCATGGTTTTCAAAGAAAAACTTCTCAAATGCAAATTCACTTGTATGAAATACTACAGTTTATTATCATTATATTTCTTAATAGCACCTAGTTTACAAGCTCTATCAAGAGCAATATCACACATAGCATTAAATGCCTCATCAATCTCTAACTCGAAATCATTTCTATTGATTCTCACTCTCATATCATGCATGATACTTTCCCTAGATCTACCATTAACGAAAACGACAAACCTCAAACCAGGGAAATTTGATTCGTAAAGTTCGTTCAGCTCCAACAACTGCTGTGTCTCCTCAGCCGAACCGGCTAGTTGGGATTGTTCGGAGGCTGAATGTCTCGACAGTGTTGTTGAAGTTGGCTTTTTCGACGGCCCTAATCGTGGATGAGCTGAAATTATTTTATTGATCATGGCTTGATCACGGTCTTGAGAGCCTTTCAAGTCATCTAAATAAGATCTGATATCCTCAATTAATTCACCATAGTTTTTGTAATCCTTGCTACTGTTGCTGAATAGTAGTGGGAGTAAGTATTCTGTTAATGTTTCACATTTCTCGAACAAATTATCCAATACTGAGATTTGTTCAGCTTTGGAAAGGTCTTTTACTTTGTTTATTGGTGGTAATGAAGAGGCCATTCTGATTTTCAGTGTCTTTTCATTCGATATATATTCTAATAGGTTGTATATTTTGTACAAAATAAAAGATGGATGTAGCTTTTGTCAATCGACAAGGAGATTGAAATAGATGTATGCATATCTCTAGCCAAAAGATAAGATCACTCGGCGATGCCCGGTATCGTCACCTCTATAATTCATCGAGTCGATCGACTGGTAACTGGGTAAATGGCCATGAGGCGCTTTCCTAATTAGGCTACTCTCTAGAAATTGCCAGTGGATTTCAAACATTGATTTTTGACGCGCGACGCATCTTTGATCTATGATCTTCAATCCCACCACAATTTACACGAAATGGTGTGTGCCTGAAACGTATAATGGGAGAGAAGGAGGTTTATGCTTTGAATAAGATGTACCACAGATTATAGAAGAAAGTAAAACCCTCAATTGAATTGGATATTTTGGCTTCACTATTGAAAACTGTAAATAAGCTTTTATAATCAATTAACTTACGGCATGTCGGCACAAGATTCACATGATGATTTAGTTCCTGAAGTAGTTCCAGGTTTCAAAATCACTGAAAAGAAGACGATTGCAGAATATGCGCAACTTGACGCTGAAGACGAATCCCTTGTTAAATGGAAGAAATCGTTGGGATTAAATAGTGGACCTGAATTGCCTGTCAAACAAGGAGACAAAAGAACTGTTGTCATATTATCGATGACTTTGAAGATCCAAGGCGAAAAGCCAGTCATAATAGATTTAGAAAATTTAGATTCAGATTTGTTATTGAAACAGAAAAAAATCAGTTTTAAAATCAAAGAAAAATCAGTTTATCAATTAGTTATTAGATTTAAAGTTCAGTTTGATATAATTACTGGATTGAAATATTTACAGGCTGTTAAAAAGAGAGGTATTACAGTTGATAGACAAGAAGAACCATTGGGTTCGTTTGCACCAAATACACAAGATACTCCATGCTATGAAAAAGCATTGGATGAAGTTGAAGCTCCTTCAGGCATGTTAGCTAGGGGTTCATACTCTGCCGTTTCCAAATTCATTGATGATGATAAAGTTGTTCATTTAACAGTTCCTTGGAGTTTCGAAATTACTAAATAAATATACATGCAGTTTTTCCTCTGTGGAAAATTTTGCGTTCTGTTACAGCTGTAACTTTTGCTTTTGGTTTATTGATATTCAAGTATATATGGTTTGATGCTGGTTGCCATAGTATAACTGTGAAATTATAATGTACCTAAAAACTCGTAAGATGTTATCACCTTGCGAATATATAGTGTTGTTTATTTAATTGCGACAATAGCTTGCATTATTTCTTGAACCCATAATTTAAACAATGAAAATATTCAGATATATCATAATATAAGGGGAGGAAAGGAGGGGCAAAGGTAACGAAAACAAAAGAAAACACAAATGAATAGTAATAAGAAAATAACTGAGGATGATGGATGGAAAATACAATAAACAACAAATGATAAAAGTAATAATAAAAAAGACAAATAAAACACAAAACAAAGACAGAAATATAAAAAATTATAAAATTATCAGAAAAAACAGGTGGAAGAAGGAAAAGTAAGAGTGGGAAAAGTGAGAGTACCAGAGATCAGAAAGAAAACAGCTAATAATTTAAATAAACCGAAAGATAAGAACGAGAAGAAAAGATAGAAACCGGAAACAACGTGGGCAAAAAAATTCATCAAATATAATCATAAGAAATAATCAGGTGTCTTTCTAGTAACTGTCGGTTCACCAGGTCTAACTGATGGATCATACTGTAGGAAATCTCTGTTGTGATTTTCATCAACCTCCATAATAGCAGCTTGGTTACCACATCTATAACAGTAATTTGGAGCACTGAAAATGGTAACAACTAAATCTTGATGAGACCAGCTATAACCTTCCATAACCAATTGATGCGCTCTTGCAATCAATGACAAGCCATTGGTATGGTTAAATTGTTCAGAAATATCTTGGCCAAATGTAAAACCAGCACCTCTTGGAGATATCCCCCATCCACCTCTGTCATCAGGATCAGACCAAAGTAAATCACACATTGGACCTTCATGAGGCACTTCTTGAATTCTATTCAATTCTCTAACTTGATCAATTGATTCAATCATCGGTGATAAGCCACCATGCAAACAGAAAATTGAATTGTCAACTAAAGCAGTAATTGGGAAATAATCAAATAGATCAGTAAAAATCTTCCAAACATTGGCTGAACCATACTTACGGAAACATTCATCATAAAAGCCATAAACTTGAGTTATTTGTCTTGATTCATGGTTACCCCTCAATATAGTGATTCTCTTTGGGTATCTAACCTTCATAGCAACCAGATAACTAACTGTTTCGACAGAGTAATAACCTCTATCAACGTAATCGCCCATGAATAAGTAATTTGTATCAGGGCATGGTCCACCAATTTTGAATAATTCCATTAAATCATGGAATTGACCATGAATGTCACCACAAATCGTAACTGGAACTTGAACTGGCTGAACATTTTGCTCATTCTTTAAAACTTCAATTGCCATAGTGCATAATTGCTTAACAGACTCTTCGCTCAACGGTTTACATTGACTTAATTGCTCTATCCAACCATCTAATGTATTTATTTGTGTATGAGGGTTTGTGGTGGATATGGGAACTTGTTGTAAGGAGCCCTTTTCGGAAACAGGTTGACTGGATTGTTCAATTGCATCTTCCATTTGAATGTCAGTGTCAATATCCATTGTTTATTAAAGTGTTTGTTATTTTGTATAAATTATCTAAGTATGTAACAGTAGTATTATTAAATGAATCAATCGATTAAATAAAGAAGAAAACAACTAGTGTCTAGTTTATTTAAAGTAAAGTTGTATGTTTGAAAGGATGATCTTGTGACAATTGATATGAGACTCTGATAGAGAGGTTGATAATATTGAAAAATTGAAGCCTGCTTTGTATGTTGAATTTGTAATGAGTCACAAGGAAAGACAACCCAGGGTTAATAAGTTTTTGGGAAGTGGTTTGTTTAAATAAATTAAGTTATAAATGTGAAATAATTAACAAAAAAAGGATTATAAGTTAGTTGTTGATATATTTTAACTCGTAATTTTGCTATGGTGTGCTGCTGCTGACTGAGGTATGCTACTAAATCACAAAGTAGAATGCAATTAAACTATGTATCTCTGTTTATTATTTTTGCTTGTTTTTGCTTTACAAAATATGAGAAAATTATCTGAAATCAAAAATGAAAAATATAAACTGATAGAATTTGAGGCGTACTTATTGAAGAGTATACAAGAGAAGGAATGAGATAGGGCAGTTTACATCATCGGGCTCCAGGAAGGTACGTACTGTGAATTTGGCCTGTTTCGGCTCTCTCTTTTTCTTTTGTTCTTTTGTTGAATTCAGCTCCAAAGTTAGCTTCAATGGTCTTCTCCAATGACACGTAATTGGAAACTGGCAGAAGGATTTGAATAGTCACCCGGTCTGTCGCGGTTGTTGTATTCGCTGCAGCTCTATTGTACGACGCTAAGAGAAAAGGGGGTAATTGTTTTGTCTTTTCTGGCTTGTGATTAAGTTGATGGCGGTTAACACACTGGTTATTCTATTCTAATAGACACACATGTGAATATAAATTTACCACATGTCATCCGAATACAGCTCTTACAAGCTAGATAACTTCAGTATTGACAACTCCCCAACTCATAAACCTCCAATTGATCCGTCAACAGTACCTAATTTTATTCCAACTTTACGTTCTAAAATCTTAAAGAAACATCGAATACAGCAATTCTCATTATTTCCGGCCTTTGAAACAGATAATGATTGGTTCATAAATTCTATGGAGGATAGATTATTAAGGTGGAGGTCAACTGGTAGCTCAAGCATTTTAGGTTTAAATGAGGTAATTGGTAATGGATCACATCCTTATTTAAAAGACGATTTAGGGTTTATGGAAATTGAGAAGGATTTGAAAGCTAATTCAAATAAAGAAAATGATAAAGGGGAGGGCGAACGGAATGGTACTGATACGAAAGAATCACAAGTTGACGGTAAAGCGAACAATTTATTTGGTGAATCTACTCTGAAGTTAATCAACAACTTAAACGAATCCTTCAACTTATCGCAGGACGAATTAAAAAACTATCAGTATTCAAACTCTTTTCAATCATTACTTAGAATCATGAATGCAGAAAATGGCGGAACTACAACTGGTAAAACTAATGAAATAAAACAGCGTGAAATTACTAGTGGTTTTGAGTCTGGTGATGTTCAGGTTGGTGCAATCGATGTGGAAGAACTCGTCAACATCAAGGCGTCAGAAGGTGCAGTCGATAACCCTAGGCCAATAAAACTATTTAATCAACAAAGACAAACTCAGGAAAGCGATGAAGACATGGAGGCCCACTGGTACGATGCACTATCAATATTTGGATGCTACTGATCACCTTTAGCACAGTAAAGGAGCTTAGTTTTAGTCTCTTTATAATTTTTAAAAAAAATTCCTTTAATGAAAACCATATAAATTCTTTCAAAAAAATTCATACAATTTTCATCAAAAGAAAATGTATTAACGGACTAGTAAATTAAATAAAGACCTTTCAAATAGACAACAGAGAGAAAGGAACCCTTTGTGCCATACTTGAAAACTCAATAGATAACATAATGTAAAACGTATATAAGTAGTAGCTGCAATCAAATAATAGGAATAAAAACCTACTTTCGAAAAACAAAAAATAACAACTCGCAACCACACAAAAACAATTCATGAAACTTTAGGGATATTCGTCTTAAAACAAAATCAAGCAAAGTATATCATTAAGTAGTAACAACTAAAAGAAAAACATCATAACAGAATCATACCAATAATCAGCCTAATTGAAAACGCCAAATAAAACGAACCCAACTGAAACACAATTGAATAAAATAATAGAGGAAGTAAAAAATTGGACGGAGAGATTGGATTATTACTGAAAATATAGCCTTCATTAGTAGGAAACTGAACAACAAGCCTGATTGACTGAAAGAAATTGAATATATCATGCACGAATCATAAGTCGAGACATTTTGTTTGTTGTCAAATCGTAAACTCTTTGATTAAGAAAGTAAATATTATTCCTTGTCCGTTAAATTAACTTATTTGGATCTAGCTCTAACCTTCCGTCTCTTTCTCTTTAATCTTCTAACTCTCTTCTTTCTCCACTTATCTCTCATTTTTGATGATTGTTAATTGGAAATTATAGTTGAGAAAGGGAAAAAAAATTTAAATCATCTAATACGAGAGCAAAATACAAGAAGAAGATTGATATAAAGTAACTTAAAGAGAAACAGTATGTGGTAGATGGAGAGCAAGGAGAAGAGCAAAGCTGGAGACTTAGTGAGCGCCTCGAGAGAGATGATTCAGTGGAGTGGAAAATTGTCCACACCGTCATTTGATTTCATTGAGGGTTTGGATTTTACTTAGAAAAGGAGGGTTTCACATAGACCTCATTAAACTCACGTGATGGTTTTTCCACTGTTGTTTGATTACATAATTAATGATTTGGTCGCACAGCCCTGATCATGATTTGCATTATCTTATCTACCTGTATAACAGCTTCATTACCACACTGAGAGATAAGCTATGTGTCATTCTCATATTTGCTTTATATAATCGTTACTACTTGTCATTCTAACTATCCCCCTTAGCCTTAGACAAATTCTGTCTCTCTTGTTTAATGGCAACGTTCAAAGAATTCTCCATCTCTTTCAAACCCATCGATTCCGATAATTCTTTAGCAGAATCTTCACTTAGAAGTAGTAACTCTTCACCATCTTTTTCTTCACCAGCCATATACTTCTCAACATTATCTTTAACTTCGAGGTTTGTAGTCTTCAAATATGATGATCCAATACCGTTTAACCCAATCATTTCCAAGTGATGATTATGGGTATCACTTGTTTCTTCACTACTTAACAAAAACTTCAAATGTTTTGCTCCATTCCAAGCTGTTAGGTGGCAATAAACTCTATACGCTAAATAAAAGCCAGGAACGTTTGGAATAATAGGAAGTAAAATTACAGGTGCAGTTAGAGGAATGCTAAGTGCATCAATTGTTAACCATTTAAAGTGATACTTGATGCCTTTTTCGACATTTTCATTCAGCTCGTTGGTGATGTCATTCTTGGTTATCAGTTCAGAAGGATAGTAAAATGGGATTTTTTCTAAGTGCTTGGAGGACAAATTTGACGATTTAATTTCATTAGGATGTAATTGTTTTCTTTTTTCATTTTCTTCATCTTTTAATAAAAATCTAGTTATTCTATTTTGCGATGGAATTGATCTTAAACTAGTCTCGTACCATGGGATTTTACTCAATAATGATCTGATCAGTTTAACTATTCTAACATTAACCGAGTTCGTTGAATTTTCAATTTTCTTCCATGCCTGCTCAGCACGGTCAATCAGTTTCGAATCTAAGCCTTTCTCACCACTTGGTAGCATACTGTCCTTATACTTACAATAAATAAAGGTTTTCTTGTTTGTAATTGGAATAGAAACCATATAAATCGGATTCTTCTTCAATCTTTCACTCAGTGTTGAATTGAATCTAATTGAACTTTTTACCCCCATTAAACAAACCATTGCTTGTTTTTCTTGTTGTCCACTAACTAATAACCTGCTGGATAGTTGAGTTAGCATCATCGTTAATGTCGAATGTTTATATACAGTCCTATGAGGCTCTAACGTCACACTTGGTGCTAAAATAGCTATTCTATTTGTCTGGGTCAACTTTGAACTAAGAGGCTAAATGAATGGATGTTAATAGAAGTATATCTATTTTGTCTATCCTCTACTATTAGTCCGTTGGCTTGTCCAAATTCTACGGGAACCCTTACTCGTTTGCTTCTTGTTTATTAATCGAGATTCAATCTGTATACCAACCAGGACAATTAGCAAAAATGGTGTATGAACTATATTGGAGTTTCAACAGCTTGAGCCAATCAATATCAAAACAACTATGTAGTTGCAAAGCAACGACATTTATATCGTATAATGGCAAATTCAGTTTAAATTTATTCTGTCCGGAATTATTAGAATTGTGTTGCTGCGGCGGTGAATGTTGCTATGTCACTTCACACGGTGGTGCTCAACAGTTATCAAGTAATGTGTATGGCCGTGCGTATGGAAAACATGGGGGGGCACCCTTCGATGTATGTAATAAACAAAGCTAGTCCTTTCCTTCGTGTGCCGGTTAAGTCTATGATATTTATGCCCACTCTGTTATGTATGTATACTAATGATTGCACCTGTCTTTATAGTGTGTATCCTATAAATCGTACCATGAGGAGGGAGATTCTAACCGTTGGTGCACAGCCGTGAAATTGTGGATCCCGCCCCCCTTTTTTCAAGTTTTTGGATCCTTTAATAAATTCTGTTCAAAAGCTCCCAGCAGAACACAGTAACTTCAGAATCTGTATTTCTTCACTATAATATCCGTATAGTTATCCACTCATTTATCGATATATAATACAAGGGTAACCCTTTATCTTTATGATTATATTTTATTTTTACCCAACTTGTGGTAACCCTTTATCTTTATGATTATATTTTATTTTTACCCAACTTGAGTAACGAACCTTCTTTCGTCAAGCACCCAAAAATGCACCCTAGTCATAAACATTGGGCTCTTGTTTCCCTATGCCCGGACTCTAAATTCAAGTTTAGACCATTAATCTTAAATGATAATTCAATTAGTAGTACCCAACCTTTTAAAATCAACTGTCTAAAAAGTTTCAGAACCAACCCTTTGGAAAAGTTCATTCGCATTGTTGAGGGATTCCCGCTAGAGGTGCAGAGCTTAATTTTCAAACTAGTTGTTTTCGATCATTCGGATATTTTGGAAATCTTAAAGTTAGGTGTTGAATCACCCAGAGCTTTTAGATTTCAGTTAAAGCTAGCTTTCTATGATGGCTTCTTTTTCGAGCCGTATACTCCGAGGGATCCCGTGGGATGGCATGTTTCCAATAAGTGCAAAGTTAAGGTCAGTGGTTTACCCCATTACTATATTGAGAACGATTTCTACAATTTAATGGTCGAATATTTACATTTGCTTGAAATTAAATTAAATTCGATTGTAATCACAGATGCAGCTAAATATTTTAAGTTTTGTGATGATGGATATCTTCAATTGCCATTCGATGAGACCATTTTGGATGATTGTTCAGTTATAAAATCTGTTGATTTGGCCTGGATAAGTAGTGAACAGTTTACATTTTTCAGTAATACCAGCTGGTTCAAAAGATTGTGTATTAATTCAACAAAGATTCAAGAGCTACACCTTGACTTCAAAATTATTTCCGAGGCAACATCTCGGCTTAAAAACATTGTTAAACTAGATCGGTTACTAGTTATGAATTCGATGCCTGGGAAACTTTACAAGTTTTCTCCAGATTCATCTTTTATTAAATTGCTTCCGAAAACAAGGTTTCTGCAAATTGAAACGTTTGGTAAAGTCAAAAGAAATGTAGCCGATCTATGTTTATTAGCAGGATACGACTTAAAGCGCTTCAAGAAAACAAGAATGACTCATTATATGGAGGATGATTCAGGTGTCAGGTTACCGAAGACTTATCAATCAACTGTCGATACTATCAGATTAACAATTAAAAGAGGTTTTGATTTTATTCACATAGTGAGACTACAAAACTTCGATAACCTAAAATACTTAATTATAAAATTTAAAGCAACAGCAAAAGTAATATCGGGGTTTACTGATGCTTTACTACTTGACACTGTGGAGTATTTAGAGATTAAGGATTATCAAGATGTCGATAACCAGTATGGAAAACCATACTTAATTTACAAAGTATTCCCGAAGTTAACATCATTAAAGTTAACAAATTGTGTTGTTACACCAATGTGGTTGAATTCTTTGCCGCCAGAGTTACAAAAATTAACCATTGACTGTTGCCAAGTTTCAAATTCTTATCCAAATAATAAAATGATCTTCAAAACATCACACATGCACTCGTTAAAGAAACTTAAAAACAAGATGTTGTCAAAGAAAGCAGACTCAAAGCCACTAGCTAAGTATTATCTAAAAGTATTGCTTCCAATTAGTTTAAAACGCATTGAGGTAAGTTCCAACAGTGGCACCGGTTTGCAGAGGCAACAATATCCACATAGCCTGTCCCAAGTGTTTGACTCAGTATATGACTTGAATTTTGAGTTGTTCAAAGCCAGTAAAAGGTCCCAGTACCATATTGATTCATTTAGACTCAGATAATGGACTTCTAGATATTACTTTCAGCTTTTGAGGTAGCTTTCTGTTAGTGTTTAGATTGTCTCTATAGCTTCCTTCACCAATCCCTGCAACCCCACATGAAAAAACAAGGAACAAATTGGGATCTCTGATTACATCATCAGTCTCATGATAGATAAAAAGTGATTATATCATTCTCAGAAATGAGTGTAGTGAATTCTGAATGAGCGCTTATATAAAACGTTTACTTCTTTGGTTCTTGTTTATGTGTGTGTCACAAGTGTTTGTGTAAAGGAGCTCTACTTTGATTCGAAGGCATAATTAAATGTCTGGCAACTGCTACCACAGACTACTAAAACACGCAGTATCGTTTGACCAGGAATATATCTTTCTATTACTTATATATTTAGATTGAAAGCAACCAGGATAATTTGTTCCAAGAGAACAACTTCTATATCAAGTCGTTTTGTTACCAGATCCAGGAATTTCATGATTAAGACGGATAGAAATTCTCTATACTTATAAACTACATTAATTATTCTCTCATTTTCTGATATTTTTATGCATATTAGCTCATTCTGATCTCATAAAATGTTACCTAACTCTAACAAAAGAAGTTTAACGCCCATAGTAAATCAAGAAGGCAACAGCAGTGGAACCCCATCTCGGCAAGCGACACAGTCTAATGGATCCGCCCATAATACAACGGTTAGTTCATCTCATGGACCGAACATTTTCAATCGTTCCAATGCAAAGGAAAATTATTATAGACACAAACAACAACCATTCCCAACGTTTGTACTGGATAGACTTGCTACAGATGTTTCTGAAAATCCAGACTCAGTAACAACGGACGCTGAAAAGCTTCATCAGCATGAAATGGCAACGGGTGTTTTCCAAGACCCATTTACAAAATCTTTCAAAGATACTAATGGAAATGTCAGTTGGAATAAGTTTCTTGGCACTATTCAAGGGCGATTGGCATACCCTGAACAGCAGGTCCATAGAGATGATAATAGCTCCATTCTAAAAAGTTATAAATTGGAAGAGGACTGGAAAGGTGAAGAACATTTGAATGACATTTTTAACTATTCACCGGATGCAGTGGATGACTTGGAGAAGAATGGATATAGCGAAGGCGGTAAATCTGGTGTTCTTGATCCCGAAAATGCTAGATACAGATCTAAAGCCGTTTACTGGATCAATGAAAACAAAAAAGATTGGAAACCGAAGCTGGCTGATGTTTTGACAAATAATTCATACATTCCTTTGTTTTTTAGATTGTTTACTGTTCTGCTAACTTGTGTTGCCTTAGGTATGGCTTGTCGTATTAAGGTTCTCAGTGATAGAGTTGACTCTGAAAACCATGTTTCACAGCAACCAAGTACAATTATGGCAATAGTGGTTCAATCAGTTGCAATTGCGTATTTGTTCTATATTAGTTGGGATGAGTTCACATCACAACCACTAGGTTTGAGAGACCCTCAAGCGAAAATTAGACTTATTCTATTGGACTTGTTGTTTATTATTTTGTCGTCTGCAAATCTAGCTTTGAGTTTCAACACCTTGTATGATTCAAGATGGGTTTGCACTGGATCGATCGCTGTTAAAGAAGATAGCTTGCAAGGTTCAATGTGCCAGAAGCAAAGGACTTTGGCTGCGTTTTTGTTTCTCATTTTGGTCACTTGGTGTATTACGTTTACAATTAGTATTATCAGAGTTCTCCAAATGGTTAGTCGTCGTGAGGATCGCCCAAGCTGACCCTATCTTCTTTATCATTCTCTTCTCTTCCCTCTCGCATGTCCTCCTCTCGCCCACCAACGTTCATATTTTCACTTCTTTGGTATAACTCTATATATTACATTTACTTTACTAGTTTAAAAATTGGCGTGTTTACGATAATCATCTATGGTTCATAGTTAATTAGTTACTTTATACAGCGACGCGCCCATCGACCGCACAGCTTTAAGGGAATCTATGCGAGGTTGTTGGTGGCGAACCGAAGTACAGTGAAATAAACTGAGGCTGATTTATTTACAATTCCACAGATTCTCAGGAAGACAAGAGACAAGGGACTAAACAAGGCAAGACAAAGCAAGCACAGCAGCATCACTAGAATTGTCGTTAGAGTAATTGAGTATTGTTTAGTTCAGTTGGCATTCTGGTATATTAATCATTTCGGGCTCATTTTTTCATTTCAGTCCCTTTTCGTTCAGAAGGTAGTTCTTATTTAATATTCAAACCTATAAAATCATAAAGGGTCTACCACACTTATATATATACATATACACTTATTCATCTGCATTTATAACCGACATTTTTAATCCCTATCATATAAGAGCCTTAGATAAGAGTAGCCTTCTATTACTTTCTACAGCACACACCACTAAGAAAGCAACCAAATTTTCAGTCATGGTTAACGCATTACTAGACCGTACATGGGAAGAAATTGAACCAGCAATTTATATCATACTGGGAGACGATAAGAATTCCTCTTTAGATTCTATGATGTATACGCAGACGTACACAAAAGTTTACGATTATTGTACCGCAACATCATCAAGAAGACCACCAGCTACAACGAGTGATTCAGATGGGAACGGATCTGTTAGATTGGTTGGTGGTGAATTGTATACAAAGTTACAAACCTATTTGAAGTTTTATCTAGAAAACTTGAAGCAAAAGCCAGGTGAATCATTCCTACAATTTTATATTCGAACTTGGCAAAGATATTTGATTGGTTCAACTAGATTCAACGATGTTTTGGATTACATCAACAGGTACTGGGTTACCAAAGAAAGAGCTGATGGGCATAGAGAGATTTACGATATTTTAAGTCTATGCTTATTGTCATGGAGAGATTATAAGTTCCATGCAAACTTGGAAATCTTGATGTCTGAAATTATGGATCAAATAAAAGAGCAAAGATTAAACAAGTTAGAATCAATTGGAAACTTGAATGTGGCAATCAAAAGTTTTGTTTTGTTGGGCTTTGATGTTAACGATTTGAAGAAACAAAACCTTTCTGTTTATATCAATGATTTTGAAAAGACCTTTTTAACTGAGACTTATAATTTCTATACTGAAGAATCAAACAATTTCATTAGAGATCATGGGGTTGTCAACTATATGATTAAGGCAGAACAAAGGATTGATGAAGAATTGAAGAGATTGGAAGAACTAAATGATCATACCAGAAGACCGTTAAATGATTGCTTGAATGAAGTTTTAATCACCAATCATGCCGATACTATCAGATCCGAGTTAACTCCTTTGTTAGATCAAGGCCGATACACAGATATTAAGAGAATGCATCAATTATTGAAGAGAGTTCCAATGACCATTGATCCATTGTTGGAAAATTTCCAAGCATATGTTAAAGATCAAGGTCTCAAGGCTGTCAAAGAGTTGAAGGACCAATTTGAAGCACAGCAAATAGAATTGGCTGAAAAGGCTGCAGCAGAGGCTGCTGCAGGTGGTAAATCTAGACCAATTAAAAGGCAGCAGCAAAGAATTGATTCTAAAGCTTATATTAAAACACTATTGAAAGTTTACCACAAGTTCCGAGACGTTGTTAAGGAATCGTTTGATGATAATGAAGCATTCATTAAAGCTTTAGATGGTGCATGTCAAGCATTCATTAACAGTAATGCTGTTGCTACTCCAACTCCTAGATCTAAATCAAGTACCGCTGAACAATTGAGTAGATACAACGATGAAATGCTAAGAAAGAAGGATTCCGAGGATATGTCAATTGATGAACTGATGACAATTTTCCAGTTCGTAGATGATAAAGAAGGTTTTGAAACCTGGTATAGAAGATTGTTATCTGCCAGATTGTTGAATACAGTAATGTCACCCGAAGATGAGGAAAGAGAAGAATTTGTTATTCAAAAATTGAAAACTGCAAACAGTTTAGAATACACAAATAAGATTACAGCAATGTTTAACGATGTCAGGACTTCTAGAGATTTGGGAAGTTTATATAAGGATATTATTTCAAAAGAGGAATTTTCTAAGCAATATATCAGTGATCTTGAACCAAGGATTTTGGACAATTCTGCATGGGAATCCATTCTGAAGGGGTCACTGGAATCATTCATTTTACCTGAAAACTTAGTTAAAACACAAGAAAAATTCTCCAGCATTTATCAAGAGAAATTCCCTGGTAGAAAATTAAATTGGGTTTGGAATAGATCTAAAATTGATTTGAAGGTCAATTTATCAAAGCCTGGTAAACCGCCATTTTCATTCAACTGTACTCTATACCAATATTCAATTCTTCAGCCATTTAATGATGAAGATACATTGACCATGGCTAAGTTACAAGAAATTACTGCATTACCAGCAGATGTTATCAAGAATAACATTACACCATTATTAAAACACAGAGTTTTAGTTCAAAATCCCTCTGGAGAAGATTCTATAGTGTTACCACAGACAACCTTTACAGTTGTCAAAGAATTTGTTTCTAAGAAAATCAAAGTTAATTTAACACTTGGTGTTAAAATGCAAGATTCAAAGAGTGAGGAAAAGGAGACTAATGATGAGATTGAGAAGAGACACCATGAAATTTTGAAGGCATGTATTGTTAGAGTCATGAAAGCTAGAAAGGAGTATAAGCACGAACTATTAACCAGTGAGGTGTTTAGAATCGTTGAAAGATTTAAGCCAACAGTTGGTGATATCAAGAAAGCAATTGAGGTTTTGATTGATGAATTATACTTAGAAAGATTAGAAGATGGTAGCGGATACCGTTACTTGTCTTGAGTTTTGCTTTTTTCTTCTGTATGTTTTTGCATTGACTTCTGCAGGTGTCTCTGGGTGAGAGTGTGAAAAGGATTCTAAGGGTGAGCGTGAGCTTGTATATTTGCAGATTATGTATGATATTATATGTTATTATTTTACCTTTTTATTATTACTTTATTTCCCTCATTTAATCTTGTTGGATTTATTAGTCTCTATAATCTATAATTGTACAATTTACAAATTCTTGAATTCCTGTCTAGAACGTCTTGGCTAGGAGAGAGACTTTGAATTAGTGCAAGTTACACAATGTTTTAATGTGAAAGCAAGTAGCTTTGGAGTCAAAGTTTTGGGCATACAATTTGCAACCAAATTCTCCTTGTAATACATAACTCTTCACCTCTCTACGTATCCCATCTTGAGATAATTGACATATGTTAGTCCCTTTAGGATGAGTTTACATGTAACAACAAAAATACTGTCGCACAGACGTTCCCCATCGACGCTAAAGTTCACTGACATTTTTTGCAAGATTCCATTTACGGGTCAGAGTTTTGTAAGCGAAATTGACGTCAGTCATTTCGAAAAAAAAAAAAGATAAATTTGATACTCTTAGTTAGGACTGAGAGTCAATTTTGTCCTCTTTATGGGTGTTTAATAATCTCTTTTTATTCTACTTGAATGAGTTCCTTTTCACTCGTTTCTTAAATAAAGTAAAATATAGTGAAGCTACTTCAAAGTACTACAAAATGGGTATGTATTCTATAAAAATAATGGTGACTATGCTCAATATACTGATCTTTAAATCTATTCAGGTTAACAGATAAGAGGTTAGTTAAGACTGGGAATCAATCTTGTACCCGACTAAGAGAATGAAGTTACTAACCTTATATCAAATTACGTCTTTTGTCTTTTACTGATAGACGGTTATCAGAAGGTCTCTGAGGAAACTCATAAGAAAATTCAACACAACCCATATGGTCCAAACCCAAGTGATTACTTATCAAATGTTAGATCGTTTCAATTAATTGAATCAACGTTAAGAGAAGGAGAGCAGTTCGCCAATGCGTTCTTCTCAACCGAAAAGAAAATTGAAATCGCAAAGGCATTAGATGACTTCGGTGTTGATTACATTGAATTAACATCTCCAGTTGCTTCTGAACAATCAAGATCTGATTGTGAAGCTATTTGTAAATTAGGGTTGAAAGCCAAAATTCTAACACATATAAGGTGCCATATGGATGACGCAAAAGTTGCTGTGGAAACTGGTGTCGATGGTGTCGATGTTGTTATTGGTACTTCACAATTTTTGAGACAGTACTCTCATGGTAAAGATATGTCATACATTACTAAATCTGCCGTTGAAGTTATTGAATTCGTTAAATCAAAAGGTATCGAAATTAGATTCTCCTCAGAAGATTCCTTCAGATCCGACATTGTTGATTTATTAAACATTTACAAGACTGTTGATAAGATTGGTGTCAATAGAGTTGGTATTGCCGATACGGTCGGTTGTGCTAATCCTAGACAAGTTTACGAATTGGTTAAAACTTTAAAATCAGTCGTTTCTTGTGACATCGAATGCCATTTCCATAACGATACAGGTTGTGCTATTGCTAATGCTTACACTGCCTTAGAAGCTGGTGCTAGATTAATTGATGTTTCAGTGTTGGGTATTGGTGAAAGAAACGGTATCACCCCATTAGGTGGTTTAATGGCCAGAATGATTGCTGCCGACAGAGAATACGTTATGTCCAAATACAAGTTACACAAATTAAGAGATATTGAAAATTTGGTTGCAGATGCTGTTCAAGTTAATATTCCGTTCAACAACCCAATTACTGGTTTCTGTGCTTTCACCCATAAAGCCGGTATCCATGCCAAAGCTATCTTGGCTAACCCTTCAACTTATGAAATTTTAAACCCATCAGATTTCGGTTTAACTAGATACATCCATTTTGCTAATAGATTAACTGGTTGGAACGCTATCAAGTCAAGAGTTGAGCAATTGAACTTGAATCTATCAGATGATCAAATTAAGGAAGTTACCACTAAGATTAAAAAATTGGGTGATGTTAGACCTTTGAACATCGATGATGTTGATTCAATTATTAAGGAATTCCACGCTGACATTTCTACCCCAATGCTTTCTGCTGAAGATGGTCCAGAGCCAGTTCGTGATGAGGATGGTATTTTATTAGATAACGTTAAAAGGCCAAGATTGAACTAATTTAATATGGCGCCTTAGCTCCTGAGCTTTCTTTTTATCTTTGTTAACTCGACATTCAATTGTTGAATTTCTCTACGATTTAAATTTTAAGTTTATTGAGTTTTTACCCTCCTATATATTATTACTATTGTTATTTTGTTCTTTGTATAGATCTAAATTAAATTGTGAAGAAATTCAATTACTCAACTGATGTTTTACTCTCTTCTCCTAGAGATAACTATCGAAAAAAGTTACTAGCTTTGTAATCTAAAACATAGTATTTCATAAAGCCAACGTTAAAGTATGAACTAGCGTCAATTAAATAGTCATATATATATATATACGCTGAGTTAAATAGCACTAAAAAAAGAATAAAATGATAAGTAAAATAATAATAATAAAAAAGGACAATTTTCGTTTCAGGTTTAATCCATCAGAATAGAATATAAATATTCTCTAACAAATTTGGAAATTCATATAAGAATATTAATAATAGTGTGTGCTGAAGAAAACTTGGCTTCATTAATGAATCAGGAAATAATATATGAAGTGAATCTTTGAATATAATGAAAAAAACACAATCAATTCAATTGGTTATTTATTTCAGTTTGCCTTCTAATTCATCTAACTGTTCCTTTTGCTTAGCTAATTGCTCCTTTAACTTAGCGATTTGTTCAGCTTGGTGCTTCTTGACGTAGAAGTCTTCTTGGGCTTTTTCTCTCTTCTATTGAAATTAAAAGTATGGGGTATTACAAAATTATATGTTAGTATGGCATAACCTTTGTATAATACTTCCGGGGAAACGGATCGACCCAATAGGTGTAGCACTTCATTCCATCTTTACAGGGTATGACAAGGTTGAGTTGTTTGCTCTTGGAAATGTTCTCGCAACACAGGCAAGCATCTGAAACCGATATATATCTTGGGAGTAGGGCGTCCTATAAAGTCACATATCAGGTCTCAATTGATGCCAGTTCGACAACATTCAGCTGAGCTGAACTGAATGAAACCACACTGTATTATAATAGTGTAAATAGTCTAACTCAAACAAATAGAAGAATACTTACGGTGAAAGCATCTGTAGAACCGTCTGGTCTGGTGGCACCAGTGGCACCTTCAGTGTATGATCTGACAGCACCTAATCTGTTTGATCTGGAAACTAATTGTAAAGCTCTTCTTGAAAACATTGTACTGTGATTTGGTATTAATTGATAGTGATGGAATTGATAACCTAGAATAGTTGTGGATAAGACAACAGAGATAAAACTCCAGTTTCGTTCTGTATTAAAGGACCCCAAACTATCTGATGACTCCTGCACCAATTAAATTTCCCCAAAATTCCTCGTTGGTGTGAGCTTGGAGCTGTCACATGGCTCAAAACCATTTTTCTACCCTTTCGCCCTCTCACGTCGATCGACTTAAGGAATGCTTTTCTCTTCGGTCGGTCGGTCGGTCGGTCGAGGTTTTGCCTCTGCACAGCCAGGATCTACTGAGAATTTTATATTATATCATATAGATATCTATATAGGCATGTTTGAGCCCTGTTAATCAGATTTCAAACTACCTTTTCTTTGGTATCAATTGCCTGATAATCAATCCCACCAAAATATGTCTTTAGTGCTTAACAATAACAGCTCACAGTTGACACAGCATACAGGTTCAGCAAGTGAGACTCAATTTCAGGTACTTAAACTACAAGCCCATAAAGGTGCAGTCCTTACCAATAAATTCAGCAAAGACGGTGACTTTATAGCTTCTGGAGGAGTTGATAAGAAGATAATAATATGGAAATTATCCGATATTCTAATACAGGACCGGATTGTGGAAGAAATTCCATTTGAATATGAATTTGAAACCGTTCACAAATCGGCAATAACATCAATAAAGTGGTCAAATTCAAACGACAACTTAATATTTTCATCATCTGCAGATTCAACAACCTCTGTCTTTGATATTAGTAAAGGTTGTAAAATCAAGACTTTTAAGCATAATGCCTGTGTTAATGAAATAGACAACTCCAAAAGAGATACGATAGTAACTTGTTCTGACGATTCAACTGTCAAGCTATGGGATCTAAGGTCAAAATTCCCGGTAAACACGATCACCACCAAATTCCCAATCCTAACAACGTGTATCGATAACAACGAAAACAGATTATATTTTTCTGGTCTGGATCCTGCAGTTTTCTGTTATGATTTACGAAATCTTACAAATCCAAACTGGACGGAGACCAACCATTCGAATACTGTTACTTCTCTATCGCTATCCCCAATATCTGATAGCAGCGCAGATAGTCAATCTCGTTTGATCTCGAAATCTTTGGATAACACTATAAAATCATATGACTCCAGATTGTTCATCAAAGGTTCAAGGTCAAAACCATATATATTTGATGGCGCTAAAGGTTCTGAAGATGATTTACCAATCAGATGTAAGTTCTTCAAACAGGGTGGTAAAGATTGTATCGTCAGTGGATCCAATGATGGATTTATCTATGTTTGGGATTTCGTGAGTAGAAAATTGACCAGTAGATTGGACGGTCATTTTGGTACTGTTCTTGATGTGGATTACTCACAAGGTAAGAACATGCTGATTACTTGTTCAATTGATGGCTCTATAATACTTAGAGATATGTAATGATGGTATAGATGTACACAGTAAATAGCTAAATTTAATTCCAACTAAACTAGAAAATTTGTAGTTTCAGCCAAACTTAACAGTACGCTTCTTTTTAAGTTTACTTATCAACTCCACAGTTGAGTTTTTAACTTCTCCATTGTCCTTATTTTGACCATCTATTTCATCGCCATTAGCTTTCATCCTTTTATTCTGAACGTTAGATTTATTCTTATCTTTCAACTTTGATTCATTTTCATTAATTCTCAGGATACTTTCCTCGCTAAATAAAGGAATTTTCCAGTTTCTAACGCTGTTTCCAATAACGTTGCTTTTGCAACAGAACAATCTGATTCCATTATCATCAAAATCATCAACGCTATCACCAGAGTACTTGTTCAATTTCAAAGAATCGCTGACACTGGTAGCAGATCTAACAGGTTCGTACTCGTCCTGAAAGTTATCAAACATTTTCAAAAATTCAAATCTCATGATATATTCTTGCATGCCCGAGTTGTCGATCAACTCGCTATTATCTTCTTTTATCAAATCATCGTCATTCTCATCTTTACGCTTGTTGTACATTTCTTCTTCAATTGTATTCTCTAATATCAATGTTTCAACGAAAACTTCTTTCGTTTGACCAATTCTGTGAGATCTTTTAATTGCTTGTGCTTCCATGGTCTTATTCCAGATAGGATTGATGAAGAACACATTTGTTGCAGAAATGATAGTAAGTCCATGAGATGCCAGCTTTAAATCCATGATCAATACAATCCCATTGTTTAGCTCAACATCCCACATGTCAAATTTTGAAAGATTATTGGACCTATCAGAAACCTTGATATACGTGGAATACATTAAATAATTCAATCCAATTAAATCTAATAATTCAGTAAGGTAATAAGCTGAATTTTCAAATTCATAAAAAACAATTGATTTAATCCCCAGTATTTGATTTTCCAGTAATCTTGAGGCCAGATATGATAGCTTAGATGAAGCAGTACCTAGTATATTAGCATTACGCATATGCGAACTTATATTACCAGGTGGTACAATCGGATCGGGTGTCACTGGTGTTTGCCTACCTCTTGGAATGTACTTGATTTTTTTGACAGGCGATTGATCATTGTCTATAGATGTGTTGACATTCTTTCTTTTCTTATTCACTGTGGACGTGAAGTTATTATTGTGAAGGATAAATGACTTCTTTTCCTCAATTTTTGGATCAAATTGATTAATCCATACTGGCTTTTCATTAATGTATTTCAAACTCTCAACATCGATACCTCTATCCCTTCTGTTTCTAGTATCATTGTTGCCATTAATAACTTTAGATTTATTGCCCTTTGCTATTACACCATTTTGAGATGAATTACTTGACCAGTATAGATTCCAAAACCTTTTTGAATATCCATCCAATTTATTTATCAAATCATGTATTGATCCAATCAATCTATTCTTATAATAGAGTTTTTGAATTGCATTTAATTGAGGATAACCATAGACACCAATTGGATTTCTATAATCATCAAGTTTAGTCTCATAATTTGAAACAGATAAACTTTGGTGAATGACTTGAGGTAAGTTTGCAACAAAGTAACTCATTTCGTGGATAGTACATGCAGTTCTCCATCTGGAATTACTCAAGGCTAATTTTGAAGTATATATTGAACTCTCCAGCAAAGAAATATCTCTAGATGAATATCGACCTTCGTTGGCTTTCATTGAGTATTTACAAATGTTTAATAAATTCTCAATATCTTGAATACTGAAGCCAGTCCAATAAAACGTAGCCTTTTGTAAGTTATTAATCAATCTTCTTAATTCAATTTTATTTGATGGATGAAACATGTAGTCTTTATCAACTCTTTCTGAAGTGACAGCATTAGTGGCTAGAACAGCAATGAACAAATTGATTGATAGCTTATCAAAAAATGAAGGTCTTAGGAAGACAGGTTTGTGATGTAATTTTGGTAACTTGATATCAGCCTCGACATCATTCACAGAATGTCTAACAATCAAGTTTTTCAAAATTTCAGTGATTTGATAGTCACTATTGAATGATTTCTCTTCAAACGGTTTGATAACTGACATTGTCCAAAGCTTTGAATTTGAACTCCAAGGTTCAACTTTTAAGAAATTCGAAATTACTATACCTAGCTTAATCAGGTCATCTTTTGGATTAAACTTCTTTTTAATAGTATAATCTGCATCTTCTTGTTCTATATGTAAATTCGTTAGTCCCGAGGTTGGAGTACCAGTAATTGTCCATTTTCTCTCAACATGCAACTCTTTGGCTAAAGTGACAGCTCTTGTAACCTTTGAATTCATTGAATGGCCTTCATCGACTATCAACCTCTTCCAATAGATATCCCTTAAAATAGAGCCAGGAATTTCGGCCTGTCTTGCAAATGTATTTAATGAGATAAGAATAATGTCATATTCCAAGATATCAGAAACTGAATCCGGAAACTTACTTTTGATCTCTTGAATCTCAAGTATATTCAAGTATCCTTCTTCAACATGCTTTTTTATTTCTAACCTCCATTGATGAAACAAATTATCCGGTATGACCACCAGAGTGGTTGATGAAACATATATTTTCTTCTTCAAAATCGCATCCTTCGTGGAAACTGATGCTCTGGTATTTACACTTTTTTTCTTAGACTCTGAGCTTTCAAAATAACCTAGATTAGCTTCCAATTTTTTTGTACAAGAGCTAGGCAATTCATTAGCATATTGTTTCCATTGGATTGAGCTTCTGTTTATAAACCTGACACAGTTATCAACCAAACTCTGGACTTCACCGTCTTTGAATTTTGTTGTCAAACTAGGAGGAATTTCCGAGATTTGGAACTTGGATATACAGATCAATGCCAAGCAAATACATGTCTTCCCCAATCCCATATTTTCAGCTAAAATTCCACCTTTCGGAGTATTGTAATATCTTGGATGATTGAAAAAACCAAATGTTTGAATATCAAAGTAAAATGATTTGTTACTTTTAGTTTTATCAATTGCAATTAAATTGGGCACCAAGACAGACTTCGAGAAAAGTTCTTTTTCAAACATTTTAGCAACAGACCTTCTTTGATAGTTATACAATCCACTTTTGAATCCAACCACTTCATCATTCAAAACTTCATTTATAGCCTCCCGTTGATCTTGATCCATAACACTGAAATCAAACCTTGGCGAATTTATATTGTTATAAATTTCCACCAATCTATTGTGTGTATCATCTTCTGTATTTCTTTCATTCTGCGTCTCTTTCACCCTCGGTTCAAATTTCATGAACGGTCTACCAGAAACCATTCTATCCAGATGGAAGTTAGAGATAAAACTTTCAGACTCTCCAGCCTGTAAAGGTATATAACCTCTACCAAGTTCATTAATATTGAACAGCTTGTGCTCTTCTATGCATCGAAACAAAATTGTTTGTTCTTTAATAAAATATTCCAAGATATTGGCATCAGTTTTCAAATTCCATGCTTGCTCACTATAATCTAGAACATTAATTAAATTTTGAACAATGGTTTTATATGTCTTCTCATGCCATGCCATTGGCTTTGATCTTCTAAAATAAAGCTTCCTATAATCATCCAGTAGCTGGCCATCATTGAAATCAATTGGAAGCACATATACTCTTAGAACAGCGATATTGGAATGGAATATTTTGTAAGTGACTTTTATATGAGCTCTATTAATCAAGTATCTTAAATCATTGAGTATTTGACTTAGTCCGTACTTATTCCTATCCGAAGAGACTTTAACAACAGCATTTTCATCAAATGGTAGCTCTAACCAACACCAATTGCCATCAGTGTCAGCATTACTATCATAAATGTGGGACGCCTTTATACCTTTAGCTGGCAAGGATGGAAGATCATGGAGAAAAAGTACACCTAACGGCTTGAAGTTCCGCAAGTTGTTGGTTATTTCGGTTACTCTATGAAATTGATGTTCATTGGCACTCATCTAGACCATTATATTTTTGACAAAAGGCTGCGTGAAAACCTGTCAGCTGAAATAACATTAGCTATTTGTCTAAAACTAAATGATCTACAATCTACTTATCTATTATGTGGACTAAAATAAAAGATATACTATCAATTGCGACAATGTTACTGTCGCATGTACTCTTAAAATTTTTCCAGTTTGTTTGACACACGCTTAAGCTTGTAATTTCTATCGAAACATAAACTCATTCTTATGGAGGATAATACAATGATGGAATACATAATTCATTACTGATCTCTCTGAATTGGTACAGCGTCTAAGAAGCAACCATTAAATAAACTACAGTTCACACCAGCCATATAGGCCATTCCATTAGGAAACAACAACTACACATATATAGACGAATGTCAGCCGTTGCTAAACAAATACTGAAAAGGGTGTCCTCCCCATCACCGGAAAAGCTACTTAAGCTTGAACAACTACAATGCCAAATATTCAGAACCACGTACAACCCAACTAAGCTAAGAACTGGTGCAAAAATCCTAAGACAGCCATTAAAGGGCCAAACCTTGGCCAATTATTACGGTCCTGCTGATTTTCCAACCGTTCCTAAATTAATTAAGGCTTGGGAAACTGAAGAGTATAAAATTATCGATGAAGATGAAGAATATAGACTAGAAAGAGTTGAAGACTTGAAGAGAAGAGGTAAAGGCGCACCAAAGAAGAAAAGAGAAGCTCCAAAGGCTAAGGGTAAGAAGAAGTAAAGCCATTACTTTTATTACTTGAGCCTACACTACTGTACATATACATCCATTCCATTTAACAGGTTCTAAATATTATGTGTTTCATTCTTTAATTATATAATATACAAATAAGTTTTATTCTATAAATACATACTAAACAAAAAGCCTGCTATCAAAACATCTTTTTATACTCAAAATTATTGATGAAATCACCTAACAAAATCCTTCTACATATATGAACTAGCGACAATTGTCTCCAATTTTCAAGCACATCATCCATTTCAATCTTTACTTTAGGGGTGATATTTGGAGTATCGTAAAACCGACGGGAATTGATCAAATTGAAATTCAGCAACGATTTCATATGACTCTTAAGAATCTCCCCGGTACTTAATGATTTCGTTAATAATCTAAAATGAAAACACCCGTTGTCATCAACCTCAGGTAATAATACAATCCCTCCTGGCAATCTTTCCTTGTTTTTCACCTTTAATAGCATTACCACAATAGGTAAATGATTCAAAGAAACTAATCCAATCTCAAGTATACTACATATCAACAGTGATAGTAATCTGGCAACGACAAAGTTCAAATAGAATGCAAGAACTGTTGGCAGTAAATAGATTAGCATCGTGAAAATAATAATACCAAACAACAATTGATCAAATTCATAATTATTCGAATCAATTCTATTTCTTAGAATATTGTATTTCTTACCGTAAAATAATCTGAACAACGACCTTAAAATATGTGATTGCCAGTTGAACACCCTTGTAGACGCAAAACAGAAACAGTATAAATGGAAAGTGACCAAATTTGTCAAATCTACCAACGCAGCAAGAAAACACGTCAACCCACCAAATTTACAAAGCGTTGAGATACAAGTTAATATAAACGAGGTGTTCAATACTAACTTAGACAAGACACATTGGTTCCAAAATGACATTACCCACATGAATAACTCACCAAAGAAACCTGCAAGTTCATTGTTCAACTTAAAACCAGCAGGCGAATTCATCAACCAACGAATTGAATTAAATAGGAACTCTTGGAAAGTGAATATGGATGAATCTATTGCCAAAACCAAAGAGTCATGATATCTATTTAATGTATTTGACATTATCATACCCAACAAAAGATCGTTCAATATCAACCAAAGTGTATTATAGAATTTGATGTATTCACTGGGAGAAAATTTAGTTCCTTTAATAATTAGAATTTCACTTTCAATTCTAGAATTTTTCAATTTTTGAAATTGAGTCGGCAAATTATAAAATTGTTGAAACCTAAAGTTCAATTGATGTAATATAAAGCTGGAAGTCGTTAAGGTAATTTTTTTCTTCTGATAAATCATTGAACAATTCAATACATGGCTCATGAATAGACAGAATTTCTGCACGATAATTGCATACCAATATACAGTTATCGATGAGATGTAACTTCCTAATTTGATCAAGTTCTTGGAGTAAAAGTATTGCGTATTACAGCTACAATTCGTCAGCTTGAATCTGGAATAATTTGTTAAATTAATGAACTTCAGAGCATCATTGATATCTTTTACCTTACCGGCATTAGAAACGTGATGTGACAATTTCGTAGAATATTTCTTTTTCTCGACGCTTAAATCATTCAAATCAACGATATTATTCCAAAAGATATCTATAACAATTGGATCAATTGAATAATATTCCAATTTTGTGGATTTTGGTGGTTTGAAAATTATCAAGTTTTCATTCAGTTCAAGAACTGGCCTCTTGGCCTCGTTACTGAATTGAAACTCCCTGTAGTTTTTGTATTTGAAATTTAAAGTACCTATTATCGTTAATTCAATATCACCCTCATTAACAATGAAATTCAATTTATTCAAAATATCAAACTTGACAATATCTATAACAATCATCTTATTATTTAATTCGTAGCCTACAACCAACAATTTAGTATTGGGTATTGGATCGAGCAAATCACTTGGCCAAAAAATTGACGATACTATATCAGTCATTTCGAATAGGGGCTTGAATGAACTAAAATGAAAGATGCTCTGTTTTCACCCTTTTCACAAATTTGATTGTCGTAACTTACCAAAGAATGTTGGACAATACAGTAAATAACAACTGAAGTCAAGGAAGTGAAGATCAAAGTTAGACAAGCTAAGACAACTATCAATCTAATTATCACAAATTTATGGGTCAACTGGGTTAGTCTTTACCAATGGGATAATTGTATATACGATTTGCACCAGTATTATTTCAAGCTGTGATATAGTCTCAATAGCCATATATTCTTCACCGGTTCAATAAACTGGTTGTATTGTTTTCTCTTTCAAATATATACAGAGTTTGTAAACTTTTCTTTGTTCAGTGCTTTCCAGAGTCTCCCAGGGTGGTTTATTTCCAGTTTGTGATTTCAGAGATCTGAAGCTTAAATACTCGACTTGATTTCCTTATAAGTAAGGTGCTGCTCCTTGTAAGTAATATGCCATCGGACACACAAACAAAACAAACGAACCTTTTAGCATACTTACTGTCAATATGAAGCTGTTAATTTGATATATACTCACACCTTCCCTAATATTGTAATTTAACAGCAAGAACAAGGCGATGATGGAACAGAAAAAGCCGCACAAATGGAAGTGAGAAGACTTTTATGCGTAACTTCCAAAGAGCATTACTATAGTGGGAAACATACTACAAGTCGATTGATTTGGATACTATTTAAAAATAAAGAAAAATTGTTATATTACTTTACAGTTTTTTTAAGACTTAAAAAAAACTTATAAAAAAAGAGGGGAAGTTGGTTAATATAATATAATAAAACAAAAAAACAAGCAATTTTTATGAGAATAGTTGTAATAAAATAAAAATCAACATTATAATTTTTTAGATAATAATAATTTAGAGAAAGATAAAATCATACAAATTACCATGCAGCAGCAGATTCGGTGGCCTCAGTACCTTCAGTAGCAGCCCAGTCAGCAGTAGAAGATTGTTGAGCCCAGTCAGCGTTGGTTGGTTCAGCAGTCCAGTCGGCTTCAGCAGTTTCAGCAGCAACTTCTTCGGTTTCTTCAGCATCTTCGGCAACGGCTTCAGCAGTTGGCTCTTCTGGATCTCTGTAGAAGTATAAATCTGGCATGACAGACCATGCTTCAGATCTGTTTGGTAAAGTACCTCTTAATCTTAAAACTTCTCTAGCTAATAACCACCAGATTAAACCAATAGAGTGCTTACCCTTGTTGTTACATGGGATAGCAACATCAACGTATTCCGATGGAGAGTCACAGTCAGTTAAAGCAATAACTGGAATGTTAACGTATGATGATTCCTTGATAGCTTGAGCATCAGTTCTTGGATCGGTAACAATGATTAATCTTGGTTCTTTGAAAGATCTAGTGATGTAGTTAGTGAATGAACCTGGGGTGAATCTACCAGCAATGGCAGTGGTACCAGTGTGGGAAGCAAACTTTAGGACGGCTCTTTGACCGAAAGTTCTTGAAGAGACAGCAACAACGTCAGATGGGTTTGGAATAGCAGCAATAATTCTAGCAGCCAAAACAATCTTTTCCCAAGTCTTGTTGACGTTAATGATGTTAACACCATCTGGTCTGGTCTTGTAGATGTATGGAACATTGTGAACCTATAATAATAAGAATAATTTAGTGGGTAAATGTTAGTATTTCTTTCTTCTGGCAGTCTGTCTGTAGATATCGCAGATAGGGTACAAGAGATCGAGGTGGTATAATTCATCCCGCAATGGACATTATAGTTTTCAAGCTGAATTCGAAAGTTCTTTCCTTAAATACATGTCCTTTGAAAGCTAGAAGGGGAGCTGCTTTTGTACTGGAGTTGCAGTAGTCCACCTTCTAGATTACGGTTTTTGTTGTCAGCAGCCTTTATACATCCCATACTGCAATTTTTCAAATGTATTAGCTACGGCTGAGGGTGCAAACAAGTGATCAGTTTTTCTTCATGTATTTGTATTAAGTTCGGCGGATAATCAAATCTTGTTTTCGCTGCAAATGAAGATGTAATAGTGTTCCAATACATAAATTTGGGACATATAATATCAAACCTACACAGATACAGGTATTTTTCACTTTGTCTAACCGCATGTAGTGGATTTTTCAACGAAGTATACTGGAGGTGACTGTTTCATTGGGGTACACTTGAGCAGTATCTTGTTTGATTATTTGAAAATGGTGCAGTTTGTGCTGGAATTCTTTGACAGACAAAATTGGTCGATATTCAATACACTTTCGAATCAGTGGTTGTAAATATAGTGTGTCCATTTCTTGTAACCATAATGCTTCTACGGATATGATGAAGTCAGACATACATTAGTGTTCTTGGAACCAAGGTGGGCGTTGGCAGCAATTAATAATTGTAAGTCTTCTTGAGTTAATGAGAAGTCAGCCATCTTTGATATAATTGTTTGATGTTTCTATACTGAGAGATTATATTGAAGATCAAACCAAGAGCTTTCTTTAGTACGGTTATTTTTAACCAAAGTGATTTTAATTAAAATTTTTTCCTCAGTATTAGCAGTAGCAGAGTTTGGAGATTGGAGGTTCACTCACTAGTGCACACTCTCACTTAGTAAGGAGAATGAGAAGAGAGCGAGGGATGGAAAATTCAAAGTGGAAAATTGGCAATGGAGAGGTGCTAGGAGTAGGGCGAAGAGAGAGAGACCCGCTGCCATTTGGGAATGCGTGCAAGTACGATGACTGGTGGGGCGTGGTACGCGTTCAACAAAAAATGACTAAAAAGTAGACCTGGATAGACTCACGTGATAAACCCTCGACACACACACCCTCAGACCAGGGTGACCGTTATCTGATCACGTGATGGATAATGTCGCGGTGCCAGCCGCAAGCAGGCAGGAGTTGGTGGCAGACAGTCTTAAGGCTTTTTTAACCATATCTGGATACTCCTTAAACGTTCTTCATTCTGCCGTATGCGCCACTTATTATGGATCAAGCCTTCTTAATCCCGTTATTACATGGAAGATTAATATCCATTGGCTGTCGAGATTTACAGCAACAAGGTAAATATGCGAAGTCAAAAATGATTGCTATATATTCTATATTACGAAGATATGAACAATATATATAGATTAGTATAAAACTTCAGTACCATGAGTAACTGCCCTGAACTTACCTTGGAAAAGGTTTTGGAAATCCCTTCTCGTACTCTTCAAATTCAATGTAACTAGCGCAGTTGTAGATTTACTGAAGATATCATCAATTTCCTCCAATGAGTGCCCCTTGGTTTCAACAACGAACAGAATTTGGTAAACGAAACCTAATGCGGCGATACCACCGTAGAAACCTAATGTCAAACCGGTCGGGGTGAATTTTTTGAACATATCACTGAAATTATAAGTAATGATAAAACTCCACAAGTATAATCCCATAGAAGTAATAGTCATACCGTAAGATCTCAAGTAACTTGGGTAAACTTCTGCTGGTGTAACCCATGTCAATGTGGAATAGGAACCAAAGAAGCCCATGTATAAGATGACACCAGATAAGTACAAACCTTTTGCAGTCGGAGTGGTAATATCAACTTGATAAGAAGCTCCCAATAGAATTAAGCCGATGAAGAAACCTGGCAAACAGAAGTTGGCCCAAAATCTTCTACCACAGCTGTCCATCCATAAGATAGCAGGGATAGTACCAATCAATAGAGAACCACCACCAACTAATGACATAAACACCGAGTTCTTTTGACTGAAACCAATTGACCCCATTAAAGTAGACATATAGTACATGACTGCGTTGACACCAGTGAATTGACCTAAGAAAATCATAATGTTCGCATAAACCAAAGCCCTTCTAGCTCTAGCAACCCTGAAAAGATCTAGTATGAGCCATTTCCTAGCCTTATGTGCCTCACCTTCGTATCTAGCTTGTTCAGCAGTTTGAACCATATCTAGGAATTCCAATTTACTATCCACTTCATCCATATTTCTTAATGTTTTCCAAATAGTATAAGCTTGACCCACTTTCTCTTGCGTTGCAACCAAATAACGTGGAGACTCCGGCAAGAAAAACATACCGAAGAACAATAAAGTCGAAAAGAGCAATGAAGAACCAAGGATATATCTCCAAGCATTATAAAGGTCATAGAAAACAGCAGCAATTGCATAACCCAGAACTTCACCCAAAGCAATATTGAATTGATATAGGGAAACCAAGTTACCACGAATATGAGTTGGGGCTGTCTCAGAAACATAGGCAGGAATAATGGATTCCAAACCAATACCCATACCAATAAAGATTCTACCTGCATATAGGGTTTCAACATTTTGAGCAGCAGCACATAAGATACCGCCCATAGTATAAGACATACAGGCAATGATAATAGAGACTCTTCTACCCATAGCTTGATTCAATGGGGAAACTAGGAAGGCACCAATTATACCACCTAATGGGACAAAAGATGAAACCATAGATTGTTGATGTGAGGTTAAATGCATACTTGGAACCAAAGTAACATTAGCACCCGAAATTAAAGATTGATCAACACCGGAAAGCATACCACCCATTGAAGCGAAAAATGCAAGCAAATAAACCATATGGGTTTTGTTTTTGAAATCAATCTTGTAATGAGTATCAATAACCACTCTGTCCCACCAGTCCTTGTTAACAGCAGCTTCTTGAGCTAAAACTTCATATTCTTCAAACTTCTCTTCTAAGTTTAAACCTTCGATTTTTTCAATCATATCTAACTTGGCAGCAGCGTCATCGATTTTAATATCGACACTTCTTTGCGACTGAACATCGTCCAGTTCAGGATCTGTAATACCAGTCATCTTAATTTTTTATTGGTTCTTTAGCTGTCGTCTTGGTTTCGTTACAGTACATAACATAAGACAAACAGATTCGACGGCTCCCGAAAGCACCGGAAGGTAAGGGGGAAGAATCTGAGGTATTTATATACTTTTGAATAACTGTCTTTCTCGGAAGATCTTAAGTCTGGGTATCAAGCTACACAAAAGGGTAAATTCCCAATTGAAGCCTAGCTACCAACTCCATTGTTCTCCCCGGAAGAAGTCTTTTAAATTAACTGGGGGATAATGCTAATAAATCTCACCCAAATGATCTCCCGACAATGGCATCCCCACAAGATATGTGACAATATAACCTTTGAGCTATTGATGAAGAACAATGGAAAGGTATTTAGTGAGTGGTAGACTACCGCGTTTCATGAGAGGGGTCAATTTGGTAGCAAACTGCAAATAGTAAACAGTAGGTTATTGCATAATGAGAGCAGTGATTGCATAATATGTGCAGTGAGCGGCTTCATTAGACTCAGCCGCCCAACGCTTCCCCATGAGCTCTGACCAGTGCAGGAGGGGGTGCCGGGTGGATCAATTTCTTCAGCCTTTTGGGTGGCGGCTTCTCACCGACGGTTAGCAGGAGGATTTTCCGACAGCTGCATGAAGCAGTGTACCATTTACCAAAGACTTCCGCATTCGCAGTTAGCCCCCAACACCACCAGAGTCACATCCAATAAACTCATTGGCAGGCTGAACCAACAACAGTAGTAAAGTCAGCCAGGGAGCCCGCCCTGATACCTCTATATCCTTAACCCACTAACACTATGGGACTGGACGTGTCCAAGCCTACGCAGACCTGAAGTCTTGGCTTAATAGGAGGATTTTTGGTATAGCATAGTGCAAAACTAAAATATACCTCCAATATATACAAATATGGTACCACCCCCGCTCTTCAATGACTATATGAAGAAACAATGTGCTGAACCTCAGACGGCCTATGAACAAAAAAGAAATCACAGCATGAACCTAGATTCGGTAGGCTGCACAATACCAACAAAATAAAGAGGTTTGCATGTAACTTCAGACTTCTGTGAAGTTTTCTTTTTAAACCTTCTAAAGCAGGATATTATGTAATACAAACTTATATGAGCTTAAAAAGTAGATTAGAACCCCTGATCTTTTATTAAATTCTTATAAAGTTATATAGTTCTATAAAGAGAGAAATCTGGCTTTATTTATATTGTTTAAGAATATATGTTAAGATCAGTTTATAATAAAAGTAAATGTTTCATAATGTATGTGTTTTAGAATCAAGTACTGTTTTAAGTAACATGAAACAAGTTAGAAGTGTTTCAAGTGAGTATTAATATTTATTCATGTTCACTTATGTAATAATCCCGATATTCCTGACAACTTCAAGGCGATTGTTGTTCACCGAGCGCGGGCAAACTTCTGTTACATTCCCGTTTCTAGGCATATGCAATCAAAAGGCGATATAAGGACTGGCGCTACATAATCATACACTTAAGGTCCAAATAATTGATTACTCAGCTTCATATGAATAAAGAATACATGGCTGTATTGTGGGGAAACCGAAGAACCAGACAAACTTGCAGATGGTTTAACGAAGGTGTGGATTGAGCTACCTTTCGTAACTTCTAGCACCTTTTGATATTTTGAAAAGCTGATTGAGTCTCTTGCGTCTAATCTTTGGTCTGTCCATCTTTGTCCTTAGATGTTTAGGAATTTTACCCCACCTTGCAACCACGATATACACATTTTGACTCCGTTACCGGCAGAAAAGTATTCAAGAATCCTAATTCCAAGCTGCATATATGACATTAACGATTGTGTAGTTTTCTATCCTCTGGTCCGCATCCGGAAAATTTCAGTATCACCCAACATCTCACAAAATAAGTGAGAAGATCTACACATGCATAGTGGGTTATTCTGTCCCCCCCGGAATATTCATTAAAAAGTAATAATACATGATACTTAGGATCTCTATTGTTAACTATAGTGAAACTTATAACAATGCTACAACTGTACAACGTGAGCGGTGAAATACTTTACATGCTGTTTAGCTGGTGGGTTCTGCGAAGAATAGCCAGAGTCTGGAGTCAGTATATTTTCATACCTCGTTGAATCCATAAACCCTTTCTAATCATTTGATAGCTTCAAAGGAAGAAAATTCTGTTATTTAGGGTAGCATAATGAAATCAGAATTCCAGACAATTAAGAAGAATTCAAATGTCTTGACAATATATCCCAATCAGTCATTATTGTTTTGCTGTGTACTTTTCTCTAATTTGATTGCTGGTACTGCTAATGCATTTCAAGCCCAACATTTAGTAATGATTTCACCATTCTATTCTAACCTCTCCACTTGGTTTCAATAAGGACTGAATATTCTGACTGGCGACAAGACCCCACAAAGACATTTCAGATTTCGTGGAAGGCAAAGAGTAAAAGGTTTATGCAGTTTACTTATGTGAATGTGACTTCCCTTTAGCGTTTCGTATGAAAAATAATTCTCCAGACAATAGGTGAAAATAATGGTAAAAATATACAGGAAGATGATCAACATATCGCCGAGACACCAGGTTGTGTTCTCCCCTCACGCAATCTGGTGTAATATTTCTTAAAGAGACTACTACCCAATGCTAATCTAGTAATTTGAACCTTTTATAACGATAAACTTAATACAAGCAAACCATGAATGCAGGGAGATTATTAGGTGACTAATGTCGGTTGGACTAAAATTATAATATTCGGTCTTCCTGTTCATGCGTCTTTTGATCGGATGTTTAAATTTATACCCCACCAAATATAATCCAAATTCGAAATTTCTTCACACGTGAAGTCAGGTACAAGCCAAAGAACAGGGATCCTCCAATCTGCTGAGTTTAAATTCAAATATTCCTTATCATAAAACTTTTATCAATCATATTACTTGAATCTTTATTTTCTGTTTACAGTATGTCGACACCAAGGTACCCGAGACCTTAAAAAACTGACGTCATTCTTGAGCGCATAGTTTTTCTTCTGATTCTGTACGTATTGCATTGATTTTAGTAATGATTAACCCCTAGCCGAATAAAGATCATACTCAAAACCCAGAATACCGTATTGCCATATAGATCTCAGGTCTGTTACACGTCATAAAAATCTGTCTTCCGAAAAGCAAATTGAGGCCATTTATTAGGTAGAGTGATCTGTTGGGGGAGGTTTTCATTTCCTCAACTTTTTTTTTTTTTTTTTTCTTTCTTGAAATTATCCATCTATAGTGATTCCAGCGTTAATCAGTCCTAGTGTGAGAGAAGAATTTTAAGATTAAGTCAATCTGCAAACAAAAAACATTTGCAGACTATTTCTTTAACCCTACAGCTGTGGAGGAACAGCCTCTCAAAGGCCAAGAAGTACCGGAACAAGTGACCAACTGCCTTTTCAGCCTTAATTATCCGTTTCCCGTTTGGGCAAAAGAAAACCAAGATGACATAATAAGTTAGATCATAACTATTGTCCAGGCGGCTTTTTCTCCTTTGAGCTTTTACGTTTGAACTTGTTCCCATTCTGAGATCAATGATCTTTTTGATTGTTTGTTCCAATATAGGGTAGCTAAGTCTTACCCTTTTGCAATGTTTCTTAATATTAATTGATCTTTGAGACCCAATAAGACATTAACTACAAGTTATTTATTTATTGCAACACGCTGCTGAGTGACTACTTAGAATATACACATTCCTCGAGTAAAGAAATCATCCAGATTAAACTTCCAAAGTTCGCTTTCAACGCTGATATCGGAGAAGCCTACATTTTCTAAGAATTCAGCTGGATGGAATATATCCCTCCTTTTTAAAGCTTCCGGTTGAATTAAGCAGGTCCAATTACAGGATTCAGTGTTGGATCCTAGTTTAGAGTTGTCGGAACCATACTTTACTAATCAAGAATCGAGAATTGACATCATATATAGTATCTCTTGTTCACACATATCAGCAATAGCATACCTATTATTGAAGAAAGCACTGGATACCAGAAGCCATCAGCAAAGCAGAGATATAAGTATTTAGCAATCTATCTAAAGCGATTTCAACATTCTCAACGATTTGCCACCTGTGGATATAGTGAGTGTACTTTCACCACCGTTTCCAAAACTTTCATATTGTATTCTCTGCTCACATCCAAATACTGTAGTCCTAGAGGATAATTCAAGAGAATGATTCAAATAGAAACGCTCTGGGAAGAAATTTTACACCTACTGAAAAACATTATAAGTGCAGTTTACAACTGGTTACCACATATACCCCCTAAAGAAATATCAGATGAAAGGAAAAGTTTACGCAAGTCACTCACGTTAAGTTATGGTTATTATGCATTTACAATCACTCTGATTTTTATTTTGGTGATTCCATTCTGGAATAAAATTTCAGATACCCTCTTTTTTGGTATCTACAGTCGATTAGTTAGTCAAATCAAATTTGCAAGGGTTAGAAACAATTATTTTACTTTAAACTTAGAAGCCATCAAGATCATTGTTTTTTGGTCATCTGTGCTTGGACTACTATCTTTGCTTCAAATACACAATGATGTCCAATTTTTAGCTGCAAGATTAGGGAGAGTGGCAACATACTGTCTCCCCTCATTATTATTTTTAACTTTAAGACCGTCTCCATTACCCCAGACCTTATATTTATCATTGATTCCAATTCATAAATGGCTTTCAAGAATCGTAGTTCTACAAAGTTTCCTTCATACATCATTTTATTTAATCTTTTTTATAGAAAGAGGTACACTATACAAAGTTTGGAGAGTTGACAATTTAAATGGGTGTGCTGCAATGCTTGCATTCACCATTATTTTCCTAACTTCATTGCCTAATATCAGAAGAAAGATTTACAATTTGTTCTATGTCTGCCATTATGTCTGCACTTGGATTGCGGTTGTCACTCTATATTTCCACGCAAGACCTCCAATTCCGTATTTAACAACAGCTAATATTTGCATTTTACTTTACCAGATCTGTTACAGATTTATGATCACTAAATCAACCAACATTGAGGCTATTCAAATCTCTTCAAATTTGACTTTAGTCACATTGCCAAACAACTCAGTCGCAAATAAGTCTGGAATACCTGGCTGCCATTTGAGAATGATAGATTTTGATGAACGCAATTACTTCAAGCAGCTATACAAGAATCTTTTTGCACCTATTCAGCATCCATTTACGATCGCCACCTTACCCATCGATGAAACCCAGAAGCTCATTGTTAGAAAAGGCAATTTTAAACTTGATTCAAATCAAAAATATCTAGTTACAGGCTCTTACCTACCATTCTTACACTTTTTAAAGCCAATGAAGAACTCAAATCCTAAATCGTTACTATTTCATACAACTGTCAAGAAATGCTTAATTGTTGTTGGCGGTTCAGCTATTAGTTTTGCTTTGCCAATCTTGAGAACGCTTAGTTATAATGGTGCAACAGTTAAGATCATCTGGATTATCAAAGACCATGAAGATTTGAAGGTCTTAGATTATTTCAAGAACATTTTAGTGAACAACGATTGTATCGATATTTTCATTACAGGTAGATACTCTGAAACGGAAAGGAAAAGCTTCAAGGATGCCGTTGCTGAACTTCACAGAAGAAGAAGAGAACTTGAGATTTTGGAACAGGACAGGATGCTAAGTGGTAACTATTATTCGAATAATGAGATAGAGAAGGATTTTAACCACTATCTGCCCTCAATTGTAACTCCAACAACTGGAAAGAATCAATCCGAGCTTCCAAGAGAACAGCAATCACCGGTTGATGAATCATCTCCGTTATTTACACCAGCTGTGAACTATGGATCTTCTTCTACCCCAGTTGATCCTGAGTTTGATCCCGAATTAGGATTTGGTACACTAGCAGCAACTCACCGTAATAGTTATATTTCACTGAAAAATCATCAAAATAAATCTTCAGCCGGTTACTCATATGCTGACGAAGATAGGTTTGAAAATGTTGATCTTGATTTAGACAGAGGTTGTGAATCATCCAAATCTACAAACTCATTATCCGAAGCCGCAACAGCAACTTCAACAAATATAGATCTACTATCGCCACAGATTAGTTTTGATTTCTCTGGAATTCAAACCCCTTACAAATTTACAAATATCGAAGCTCATCCCCCTGGCGTTGGATTTGATTCGGGTATGAACAACGACAATGCTACCAATGACTTTGGTGAAAGATCAGTTTCATCGTCATCTGGCCTATACGATGACTTATCAGATTATTGGGTTTTGAAAGGACTATCATGCCGTATTGAGTTCGGTAGGCCAAAATTAGGTTTACACTATTACAATTGGTGTATTGGGTCTTCTTGTATTGGCCCTTTGGTTGATTTGAAAAGTGGGAAATCTGTTTGTTGTAATGAAATTACTAAGAAAAGCAGAGAAAATCCAAATAGCTCGAACAGTAACAAATTGAATTTCAAGAAATCTAACGGTAGAATCTTCGGTGAAGATATACAAGATGAACTGTTCTTCAACGACCAGTTTATCAAGAATAGACAAGATCGTTTCAACAAAAGGGGTGGCAAGTTGGATGAAAATATCTGGGTTGTTGGTGCTGGTCCGATTGGATTGGTTAATAAGGTCGGCTTATGGTCCAACGATTGCGGGTTCCATTTCCATGCTGAAAGCTTCAGTGTTTAATACTGCTTTTGCTTTTTGCTTTCGCTTTTTTTTGCTTTTCTGTTTTTAATTATGTTTTCATGTGTGCTTTTTTGAAGGATATTTTTTGTTTCAACAGCTCTCTGTTATTTTTATTTTTTAAAAATAAATTTCTCTCTCTTCACTTATGCATTGCCATCAGTTTTATATATCCATATAAATATATATCTCTCTAATTTACTAATCCGATCAACAGTTTGAGCATTGTCTCTTGAGGCAATGAAAAAAAGAAGGAGAAGACAAGAGATGCGGCTCGTTTTTGGTGTTCCTCATTTTGACGCTCTTTTAATCATTTGATGACACTCTTTCCTTTGTTTGCTTATTTCTAAGCTACTTCTTCTTCTAGCTCTTACTATATACTCACTAAGTATAAACTTGTTGGAGCTATTAGAAAGTTTCAAGTATTTTGACGGCAAGAAACTATCAAATTGTGATATAACCATTACTCTGCAGAGGTACTTTCCCATTAACACGACCCTCTTTTGACGATCCCATTCCCACTTTTACGATGTCCACTAATAAAAATAAAGCCACGAACGCAAATACGTACAAGAGCAGATTAAACAGAAATAGAAATAAGAACAACTATACCACAAAGAACGATACTCAATATGATAACATTACTGATAGGTTTATTTCCACATTACATGATAGTGGGAATCCTGGATATTATCGCAGTTTTGTTAACAATACAAATTCATTGTCAGTTAGGTCGACGGATTTAGAACACACACGTGTGAATGAGAATGGCAACTCATTATCAAACCGGTCCTTTAATAGCCCTTTTATATTGAGACATGACAACTTCCTATTAAGATCAACTCAGTTTAACGATGTTACCTCTCCATCCAATTTCGATGACGATAGTTATGATTTTTCTAATAATAGCTACAGCCTAAATAGAGATGTTATTGACATACAAGATGGTGATATATCTGAACTAGAAAGTGAAAATAAAGATGTGCTCATTAAACACAAAGGTAATGTTGCTAAGGCATTAGGTTTCAAAATAAGATCACGTATCCTTAACTTTAAGCCATTGAAGTTCTCCACAACAAGAAGGAAGATGATCACCGATTTGATGGAGGAAAAAGAAGAAAAAGAAAAGGAAATCAACGACTCAATAAGGAAAAGTAATACAATAAACTCAAACTCAATTAGTCTCAAAAAAGTTAAAACGGAAGTTCCATTTAAAGTACTAGATGCACCTGGACTAAGGAATGATTTCTATGCAAATGTTGTTTCATGTAGCAAGATTACAAGTCTGATTGCTGTTGGATTAGGTGGCGTGGTATATACATGGTGTAATGAAAAAGGGACAGTGCCACTACAGTCAATTGATAATGAAATCATTTCATGTGTAGCATTTGGACCGGATAATTTATTGGTGGCTGGTACCAAGACAGGCCGTTTAATAGTCTACACTAAAGATTCTAGACAGATTAACACGACGGCAATATTGAAGCCAAGCACTGGGATCTGTTGCATAACTTGGATGAAGGATGCAAGAATATTCTTTTCTGGAGATGACTTAGGTGATGTCACAATATACGAGTTAGTTCAAGAAGATGACGAAGGAGAAGAAGATGAAGGAGAAACAAATTATCAACTCACAATTAAATGTACATTCAAGTGTAACGAACAACAAGTCTGTGGTATTGATGTTAGTCCCGATGGAAAACAAATCACTGTTGGTGGTAACGATAACTGTTGCACCATTTGGGATATCAGTGACCTGAACAAGCCTACATTGAAGTTTGTTTTACCACACCAGGCTGCAGTCAAGGCTATCTCATATTGTCCGTGGATGCCTAACTTACTAGCATCAGGAGGAGGATCAAAAGATAGAAACATTAGATTTTGGCATACAAATTCAGGTACACTTATCAATACAGTTCAAACAAAAGCTCAAATAACCTCATTAATTTGGTCAAAATCGAGTAAAGAACTATTAGTTACTTTTGGATTTGGTGACGTTACAGATAAACCAATATTGATATCTGTTTATGCTTACCCATCTATGAAGCTACAAACCAAATTAGCATCAACATCAAACATGAGAGTTTTAAGCGCAGTTTGCTCAAATGATTCGAAATCTATTTGTACTGCAATTAGCGATCAGTCGGTCAGGATTTATTCTATTTGGGAATCAAATTACGACTTAGTTAATGCCGAATATGATGGAGGATTATTCGGTAGCGAGTTGATTGAATTGGAAGAGGGGGTTGATAGTAGTTTTGAACTAATCAGATGAGGCAAAATATCACTCGCACACAAACGTTAAATAGTATATGTATACATATCTATGCGGGCACACCTTCAAACTCACCTTTTAATTTTTGATTTAACACTTTTTTCCACCACTTTCTGTTTTTTTGAACAGGAACACTATCTATTTGTAACAGGATAATCAAGAGTGCCAAAATAAACGCAATAACAGAAGCAGGCGTAATCATTTGCTTGAAAATTTTAACTGACACAACTTTTTGATACGGGCAATTCGCCTGAACTCCACCTGTAATCCAACAGTTTGACGACTTTAAAGAGTTCAGATCAATCCATAAACCAGCTTCACCTTCTGGTATGTAACCAATTATATAGTTCTGCTCAGTGGCCGTTTTTGGAACCAGCAACATAAAAGTCGGACCATCATCACTTTGATTATCAACTGAACAAGTTTCATTAGCGTCGAAATAGGACGTCTTCTCCTTCGTTTTTCTGTAATTTGTTGAGTTTTTCGAGTCAACACAAATAGCATAGTATCTGGAATCACAAGACTGCGAAATCCAACCTGCTCGAGTCACTATTGCACATCTGTTCAGAAAATCGTCATTGTCATCAGGTACAACGAGCCAACTGTCGGAAATAGTTTTGTTTGGTTCATTTGCAGCCCATGACCAAAATGAATTTTGCAAATATGGTGATAAGTCATCGCTGTAGTTACTTATCCTATGTGAGATTATCGGCGAGTATCCATTCAATTGACTATCTCTAAAATCGGATACAGAATATGGATTGTTGTTGGAATCAAATGAGAATTTAGCTATCGAGGAATTACTAACTGGCTTAACACCTTCACTTACCAAGTTTAAGGAGTCTATTGATTGCATGCTAGATGATATTGTTTTATTTGATATGTAAGTTAGATTATCCAAATCTGACGATAGATTATAAGTTGTATTTGAATATAGGTCATCGGAAATTATAATCGGCACGATGCGTAAATTTATTGTGAATAGAAACTCTTCCAACGTTAATAACTTACCACCACTCAAATTAACTATATTTGGGTTTGATAACCTGTTCAAAGAGCTCAACGGAGACCTTAAGCTGCTGATATTAGTTTTAAAAGATTCATCTGTTGAATATATGGAGTGTAAATTGATCAACAGGTAGAAAATATTGGAGGATAATTGATTCTGGGTATCTTCAATGAATCCATTAATCACATTAAACACCTCAGTTATGTTAAATAGAGTTGGAGTCTCACAATGATCACCAGCGGAAGTCAAGCTATTCGTGTTAGAAGCCTCCATAGTATTAGCAGAACATAATCCCCAGTCTTGGAATGCTTCATTGTAGTATAAATCAAGAACAAATGATTGCATACCAACGTTTAACAGTTCTCTAATGATCGAGTAGCTTGAACTGTTGTATCCAGTTGACTGAAAAACAACAGGGGTTAAATCAACCCCAATGACAACGTTTTCTAATAATGTGTTATTCCTGGAGATATCACGTTGTGTACGTAGTGCAACTGCTCTTTGGCTTGATAACGACGGCCATTCAGACACTGTTGATGTATGTTCAGTGAGATTTGAAGAGGTACCACTGACTTTGGGGAGAATATCTATGAAAGCTATAGCGAGCAGTGTAAGAAACCGTACGAGATGTCCCATGTTTCTATTGGATGGATTATGCTAGGTGAATTGATGGATTGGAGGCTGTAGGACGAGTAATTTAGTGATGGTAGTCTGTAATAAGCAAATATAGGTATGCTATTGTATGTTTGTCACTTCGTATTATCTATTTTTACGGCTGTGCTATCAGATCTGCCATTTCTAGAGGGTGCCACCAACTCGTTCTGTATCACGTGATAGCAAACACTGACCGGCTACGGGAACACCTCACACACTCTCACCGGCAACGGCTATCAACACACCTCCCACCTCATTCACTCGCCACCACACTTCACCAGCCACCCGCCACCCCACTTTCCCATCTGCCATTCCTCCCTCCGGCTCTCCAAGTCTCCGAGACTCTTAGCAAAATAACAAAAAGAGAAAAGAATAAGAAATTCTCCCATCTGAAAAATTAACAGAACGCTTTTCCTTTCTAATCCTTTGTCTTCTCACTTTTACTTGTTTTATTATATTTTCTTTTATTTTATTTCCCTTATTCTCCTTCCTCTCTTATTATCTCTCGTGTTTTGCCCCTTTTTAAAAGTACATTGATTGATCTTTTCCAATTTACTCAACATAAATTTCAATCGTTATACCTTTACTCAAGTTTCAACACTTACAATCCAAATTGAATAAGTTCAACTGTTTAGAAGAAAACACACAGAAACAACCAAAACACCAAGAAAATAACACAGCTCTTGGATAGTTACTAAAGATTTTTTGTATATCAATTCCGTGTACCCTCCAATCATTCAAATCATACAGAGCACTATACATCATTAACCACCAAAAGGGAGACAGAAAAGCATAAAAATATAATCCTTCGTTGGTTTCGTAAAATTTAGAACTTATAAACACAGACACGCAATTGTATCACACTACCAAAAGCAAACAAAACAAAAATAATATATAAATTACAATGTACTACCAAAACAAATCGGATGTTATTTCACCATCAATGTTGTCACATATCCAACCAACATATCAAAAGCCAGACCCATCATCTCCATCTCCCCAACATCAACAGAGTTTAGAGCAAACTCCTCAAGGCCTTCAACACAACCACTCACAAGCACCTTCTTCAAGTTCGCCATTTCAACACTCTCCAAATCACCAGCAACGTTTGTTAAATGCCTCAAATGCTAGTACACCAACTAGATCCAAAAGAAGAAACTCCAATTCTGAGAACTTGTTCAAAAAGATAAAATCTCAGCAATCACCTTTACATACACAAAAGCAACAGCAACAGTTGTTACATCCATCGGCTACGAACTCGGTGACTAACTCAACATTCAACAAAGCCATCTCGGATGCTGAATTGACAATCCACAACATAAACTTGAACGAATATCCAAAATTTCATCATCCAGATGGTGGTTTCATTCAAACAACTCCCATTGGTAACATTAGGACCTGGATTTCCGATAATAACGTTGTTCATAAGATTGTGGAGAAAAATTCGTCCTTTGATCTAAGTAAGAGAGACAACGGTATTGATGGCTATAAATTACATCTAGGCAATAATGGATTCGACCTGAACAGCTCTCCAAGTAATGAAATTGAAGGTTATATGAGAAATGGTTATAGTACTCCCTCAACTGCTACCACTAATCCTTCGAACTTGTCATCTGGTACATCTTACTACGATGATGGCGGATCTGGTAGATATCATTATTACAACGATGACGATGACTCTGAGGATGAGGACGATGATTATGAAATGAGCTAAGTTTCAAAGGTCCCATAATTAACTGTTATCATTTTATCATTCTGTATTTTAGGGGAAGTTATCAAGTATTTTTACATTGTTCAATATTTTATCTCAGTTTCCTATCCTTTTGTGCCTTTTACAAGTTATTCATTTATTCTTTTATTTATTTATTATTTATTCATTTATGTGGTTTTCTGGGCTCAGTATCCACTTCCAATTCGTTTTCATCTTAGCTCGTTTTCAGTTTTTGTTTCAAATTCTATGTACCTGCTTGCTCTCTGGCTTATCAAGAATTTGCGTCTATTTTCATGTTCATTGTCATATATGTGATGCAATCCTTACTTCTGAATGGTTGCACAAAATATTCGAATGTTATATTCACGTTTTTTCCATTATTATTACACGTAAGATTATCAATTCTGTATATGAAGAACGAAGATCAAGAATCTTCCGAATTGTGGTCCCAGGATCGGACCCAAGTGACAGCGACTGAGCGCCATAGTTGAACTTTGGCTCCAATACAGTACGTGTTTCGTGTTGTTTGAGATGTGAGCGTAGCATAATAACCTCTGCATAAGGGTGGATGGATTCACCCTCCGGCCTGTGCCCATCAAAGCAGACGGCCAGAGCAACTGATCTGTCAAAATTGATTTCAGCCGAGACAACTTCCGCTTAATTGCCTCTTTGAGCTGTCAAAGGGTTTTACGCTTTACTTCCACTCGCTTTTACCGCCTCCACTCACTCCTTACACCACGGAAACCAAATGGAAATTGCAGTTACCAGAAGAACAACAAATACAGTGTCGTGAGCGAAACATATCACGTGACTACTATTCCGCTGACGTAATCGGAAAAGAAGCAGATAGAGCTCCATAAAAATTTTGCTGGCGTTTATTTTTGTTATTTCTACTCCCTATGACCAAAGGATAGGAGTAGAAAGCGGCTTTGAGCTTTCCTACAATCAGATTATTCTATTTAACGTAAAACGACAGCTACCAGATTCAAGAGCGTCTATTCATAACATTAGAGCTGAAGCTAAAGATCCCTATAATAAAGACAGTAAATGGATTTATCAAACTTATCCAATAACTTACCGCCAACCCGGCCAATAACCGATGAATCTATAAATGCGATAAACCATGAACTTTCAAATGAATTCAAAGTTGGTGCAAGATCAATTGCAGCATTGTATAGGTTATCGAATTTGAAGAATGACTTATTAAAGTCAAAAGGGTACTTGAATTGTTTAACCGATTTAATTCAATTAATAGAAACTAATGAATTTGAATCGATTGATGAATTTAAACAAGTTTTGGTTAATAAGAAGAATGAATTGACGAATACTGACCAAACAGAAACGGTACAAAATACACAAACACCCTCCTCCAACAGACCGGCAACACAGAAACATGCTATTGAAGCTGATGGTCAAATAATAACGCCATCCAAGCCATCACCGACAACCGATAGCAATGGTAAACCTTACGAATTTTCAATGTCATCGCCTTCACCATTTCACTTCCCACTGTCTAAAATCCCAATGTCAATCCAGCATAATAGTAACATCAAGCATTATCAACAGTCATCATCTTCGCTTAAGAAAACTTCAACGAATTTAACGAAATCCAAAACTATCATCACTAATAATATCAGCACTTATACCAATAATAATAATAATGACGATGATGATGAGTTTATTTACAGTAATTACAAACAGTCCAATAATGACAACAAAGATGAACTTGTTCAAGCCGGAAGTGAGGATCAAAATGATGATGGTAACGCGTACGTTATTACTGACGATTCTAACAAAAGAGTTCATTTTGGATCTGGGATAGTCCTGAAAAGGCCTAGAATATGATTGATGATCCGTTAAATAACGACCCTTTTTGCATCCCATTTCCCTTTCTTTCATACCAATTTTCATGCATGGCATTTTTTTGATATGCGTATGTACATATGCATTTATATTTCATGTATTATACATATGATTGTAGCCGTTACTTGACTGTTGGCTATTTTTGAGCTGATATCATTTTATTTGTTTACTTTACTTTACTTTACCTTCATCTCGTCCTTTTTAATTTTATTCCTTAATTTTATTTTTTTTGACATTTTTGCATATTTATTTAATACAATGTTTTCATTCGTAAATGTACTATACTATAATATACACAAATAAATAATTATTTAGTTCTTGAATTCCATTTCCAATTTTTTAATAACATCTCCGTATCGTTTACTAACTGTATAACTACTGACTGATCTGTCTCTCCGTCCATTATTATTGGTATCACCGTTAACACCTATTGAGTTCCTACCTAACTGTGACTGTCTTCTAGTCAATTCCTTTGATAAGCTTTCACTGAATATGATTCTAACGATATTTTTATATTCCTCCAAAGTGAACAGATTTCTATTTTCGGATTTAATCTTTTCTAAAATTCCCTTTTCTGTAGATTTAAACAAGTTGAAATAGCTTATTGATTTCTTGAACTCAATTAAATTCAGATTATTAGTGAATACATTCCTTAACATTTGTTGAATGATTCTGATATTTAAAAACAGCTTCAAACATCCATTTTCATTCATTTTGATAATTCTTGTTGATTGACTAACGAATAAGCAATCTATTAAATTTGGTAATCCAACTAGCATCTCAAATTTATCGAAGTTTGAATTGTTCATTGAATCAGATAGTAGCCTATTGGATAAAATAATTGAGTTGTTCAATTCCATTATATCAGCTTCAATTTCTTCGGATTCATAATTCAATAACCAAGACTCCCTGTTCAATGTAGATATGATATACCAAATACTTTTCAATTTCAAATCATATCTTAGAATTAGTTTAATTTTAATTGAAAGTTCTGTTAATTGCTTAACTAATCTTTCGAAGACAATTAATGATTCGCCTTCTAAAGCCAAATAACTGTCAAAGAATAATTCGTTGTTAGTAGAGGTTGTTGCTGTTGCAGTGGTGGTAGTGGTGATACTATTATCAACCCCATCGTTATTTGAACCGTTTACCATTAATGACTCTTCAAAGTAGGGATTTTTGATTGCCCACATTTCCTTCAACTGATTAATGTTATTCTGATCAACCGATTCACTTGAAACTGTCCTTTTTGAGTTTGGTAACCAGTCCAAAGTATTTAATAAGGATAGCAATAATTTCGTTAACAAATTGAATCTATGAGAGTCAAGTAGATCTGACTTTTCAATTAAATTGAATGATCTTGCAGTCGTTGAATTTAAGATTAGGCTATTCTCTTGTAAGATTAAGGCTTCATCTTTGTCATTCAATAAAATTTGTCTTGAAATCTTATTTAATCTTTCATTACTTAGCCAGATTGGAACATGTTTATTTGATTTCAAATATTCACTTGAAATTAATTCATTAAATTGATTTTGATATTTAACAATCAGATTATTTAGAATTTTTAACAAAATGTTCACATATGGTTTTCTATAATTTAATGAAGTGTTCAAAATTTCAAAACAGCTCTTGAAGAACCTTTTGAACTTGGAGCTGTTTTCATTGAATTCATTAACGTTTGATTTCAAAAGGTTGTCAAATTTATTGATTAAAGTATTTTCTAATTGTGTTAAAAACACAATATTCATGAAATGATCAAAAAACTTCAACATCTTATCCTTTGGATTTGGAATAATTAGAATTGAAGATCCAGTGAAGAACAGCAGGTAATCAATGATAACACTCATATTAAAAACGTTTGGAGCAGCCAATAAATCATTCTTATTAGATTCGGTCTCAATAAACAACGTTTCATTAGGGTTGTTTGTATGTGTAATACGATAATTATTTAGGAATTTATTGGACTGGCCCGGGAACATGTCTTCAATAACGTTTTGCACCCTTTTGTTAACTTTTCCTTTGAATGAAAGTTTTGAAAACTGGAAAATTGGTTCATGATCATCATTTGCAATATAATTTTTTGGGAGTTTTATAAATGGAGAATTCATTAAATTTTTATTGTTTCCATTTTGTTCTAGGTTCTCCAATAATTTCTCATCAACAATATACGAATACAACAAACTACTGAGTTGCTTTTCTAAGTTGTTTAAGATTGAGTTGAAATCATAACTTGAATTGTATTTATTGCTGATCTCAAAAATTGCACGATGGGATTGTAACAAATAAGTACATTTCCTGAACAAGTTGGAGAAAAAATCTTTCATGATTATTTCATTTATGCCTGATAGAGAATTTGTGTTGAACATATAGTAGTTTGAACTTGTTGCTGAATTTGATTTGGTATTTGATGTATTATTAGAATCTGTACTCGCCGTGGCAAGTTCAACTTGTTCAGGATACCTCAATCTGATTTCTTCAACGGATCTATCTATCATAGTTTTAATTTCTTGATATGATCTGTCGACTAAAGTACTAAGAACTCCATCCAATTGACTCAAGTCATTTAGTATCTTAAGTTGATTTCTCAATAAATAAAAGCTTTGAATATCGTCACCTGGAGAAAATCCATCTTCATTTGTTCCCTCTGTTCTCAGTTCTTTCAAAAATTGCTCTAAAGGCTTATTAATAGCTTTGGAAACATCTTCAATATCAGTGGTTGACATATTGAATAAATTCGATTTAGTTTGCTCATCGTACGTTGACTTATCACTACTATTGAATTTCAGATACACAATAGCATTAATCTCTTCAATTATAGAGTCCACCAATAAACTACTTTGATTAGTCAAGTAATTTAGCATTGAATTTAAGGCGGGCAATTGAAATAATCCATAATTTTCCGAAATTTTAAAGCATTTAATAATCTCCCTTGAGCAATCTTTGAAGTTCTTCTCATTTAGTAAATTATCGATGACTTCAATTGAAGTTTTCAATTCTTCAATCTTCTCCAGTATCTCAATAAACTCACCATGTTGTTTCTGCTTATGGTTCAATTCTCTAATAACTTCATTTGGCACACTCATCAACTTACTAGCTGAGTTCAGCTCTGCTTGGATCTTATTCAAGGTTGATTGTGAATCATTGATGGTCTCAACCGTAATACCATATGACCCAATACTATCATTGAACGCTTCAAAGTTCTGTTTCACTGATTCCGCCAAAAAGCTTGAAAATTTGTTCTTTAATGATACAAATTCAGGATATTTATGTGCTAAACCAACTGATGAATTATCTAGTAACGGAATTGCAGTTTCAAGTGGATTACAATCTGGTCTGATTAGCTCTGGCCATTGCCTCTTAATGGTCATAAGAGTACTCTCTAGTTCATCTAAAGATCCTTCCATTGTGATTTCTATCTCTCCAGTGCATTTAGTTTAGTCAATTGGTTGAGATCAGACATCAGACATCGGGACACTTATAACAAAACAGAGATTCATTTATTGTACTGAAGATCAGATAGGATTCCAAGTTTCTTGGGTTTGGTGCCGTTTCGCAGAGTTCCCATTTCCGAAGGGGTAAATACCATTACAACAGGTAAACTTCTATACGTACATCTCCAGTAGTTTGGATAATAAAAGATAGTTCAATTAAACAAACAGTTATATATAGATATATATAAGATAAAAAGTAAACACAAACGAAACACAGTAAATAGTATTTAAGAAAGATATACTATAACTTTGGTTCAATCTTTTTCAAAGACTCAAATGGTTGCTATAAAGCGTTCAAAACGGCGTCAAAGCCAGAAACAGTAACATCTCTGCCAGTTTCAACACCAACATAGCTAACAACGCCATTTTTAACAATCAATGCATATCTCAAAGTTCTAGCAGGAACAAAATCATCACCAGCTAAATTGGCTAAACCGAATTGATCACTAAACTTCCCCTTTGGATCACTGACAAACTTCACTTGATCAGTGTTACCTAAAGCCTTACCCCACGCAACTGAAATGAATGGTGAATCCGTAGTCAAGACCAAGATTTCATCAGCACCTTTAGACTTCAATTCAGCAGCCTTGGTGACGAATGCAGGGATGTGTCTTTCAGTACACGTTGGTGTAAATGCACCTGGTGCAGCAACAATAACCACAGTTTTGTTAGGTAAGAAGGTTGACAAATCTAACGAGGATGGGAAGGCAATTGAGCAAATGTCCTTGCTTTCCGGTGTGTAAGGAACGAATCCTAATTTAACATCAGTTGGTAATTTGGCTGTATTATTATAAAAATCAGATTAGATTGTGGTTTTTGAGGTTAGTATGATGGATGGTTGCCTTGAAGAGTGGGATCTGGCGAACGTAGGTGGGGAGATTACTTACTACCTAAGAGGGAAGAAGACATTGTGATGGTAATATAGTTGTAATGTAATTGATTGATTGATTGATTGAGTGTGTTAATTGAAAAGGCGATTAATGAACAAGTATTCAATGAAGAGGAATAGTAGCCAATTTATACCATTCTGTGGCATCCATGTCCTATCGGGGCGGATTTGGCCAGCCCATGCTTTTGTGCGAATTGAAATTTAATGGGTGTGGGTGTGGGGTATAAATGGCTCTTTACGGAGCTGTGGTTACAAATCACGGGAAGTGCTGGAAAAGATGCGTATAAGTAAGCCTCTACGTAAATCTAGATCATTATGTTGCTCTGATTTCTAAACCGTATTCCCTTTAGCAATTTACTTTACATGATATTCATAATCAAGAAGAGCTTTCTAGATCTCTGTTCCAATAACCGGAACGGTTTTTGTCCATTTAACTATGTGTATGTTATGCTACCTTTTACGCACGTTAGTTCGTCACCTTTCTACCTTCTAGAAGGAAAAGTCTTCAGGGGAGATATGCTTTTCGCTAAAAAGTAATACCCTTAAGCTGTGTTTTCAATTCTAAAGATAGCAATACTTATATTAGCCTAAGAGTTAGTACACTTTTATAGGACGAATGATATATATAAAAAGTAAATGCTATAAATATGTAGATATATGTAGATATATATAGTTAAATAGGCAAATAGATAAATTCAATTAAAGTAAACATTCTAAAAACACACCTCTCACAACATATCGTGCAATCTATCAAGAGCAGCATTAGTCTTCATTCCAACTCTGGTGCTCAATTCATAGTCATCCCCACCATAACTTTGACTCTTCTTCAACCACGCCAAAGTCTCATGTAACCCATCATCGAACTCGAGATTACTAACATACTTCCTCTTCCAAACAAACAAGGCCTTTTCATACAACGCCGTTGGATATAACCATGGATTCTCATTCAATTTCAATAACTTATCGTTAACATTAGCAGAGCCAGCTTCTGTAACGTGTTTAATAACATACTTATCTAGTACTGATTCTCCTTTCTTTAGATCGCCCAAACGACGAAGTGAAAGCGCTTGTAATGTGTGTCTAATCATCGATTCTTCGTTTGTTTCAGGTAACAATGTGTACGATTTCTCAGTATTTGGATCAATTAAATCCAACTCAGGGTCAATTACCTTGTTTGCTGTAAATCCTAGCATCTTAATAGCAAATTTCAGATTCGATTCAGACATTCTGTTGTAGCCGTTCCAGAAATAAGCCAGTTCAAAAATCAATGAAGTTCCTATTGATTCGACGAATTTCAAGCCTGTGCTTGATTTGATCTTCTTAACGTGTTTCATCTTTCTATTTATGAATTTTTCGAAAGGTGGGATTTTCGACATGAACTTTTTCTTGCCGATCAACCCAACAGAATGATTCAAGCATTCTTCAGCTCTCTTATAATAGTAGTCTTTCTTAGTGAAATCAACATCGGATTCACCGTCCTCAGGCTTCAATCCAGTTAAGCACATTCTGTAACATTCCAAATAGCAAGCACCAGCAAAAAACGTATACAAACAATGAGAGTATGAGTTTATTTTGCATAAATGTAAAAATTCATCACCTGCTCTATCAAACCTACTCAAAAATACTAAGATCAGAGCACGGTCAAATCCAAGTAATGCATCAACCTGTTTCATTTCACTCGGTTTGGAGGAATCCATTAAACTAATAGCTTCCGTTAACCTTCCTCTAGAAGCCAGCATTCTAGATTCTTGCAATAACCAAAGGTTCCCATTAGGGAACAATGCACGGGAATGAAGTAACGTTTGAACTAATTTCTCACCAGGATGTAATAGCGTTGGCTCATCATCGTTGATAAATGAATTTCTTTCTAGCATTGTCTTCTTTTGGTTATTGACTGATTTGCTCGATGATGACGTTTTGATTGCTTTTAAGTCAGTTGCTTTAGCAGCGGCTTTATCGATCTTCTTCAATTCATTGATTGGAGTAGTATCAAAATCGGTATCTGTGAATTGGAATGGACCATCATAAAATACAAGTAATGCCAATATCCCTAATCCACCATGAATATTACGTTCTTTAGCGGCATTCCAAACCATTTTTAACCCAACTTCACGAGAACCTTTGAAACCAACAACTGATAAAACTTTACCAATGGCAGGTGGGATCAAAGATAAGACAACCTGCAAAATACCAAAGCACAAATTAACACCAGAATGAATGAATTCATCAACCGTTGGAACATCTGAGTTGCCATGATTAGTTTCTAATGATTTATTGGTTTTCTCACCATCTTCTTGTTCTTTGAAACCTAGACTGTGGCGTAAGGCTTCAGTCACCGGTGGGTTACCAATATGATCACCATCGATTCTGGCTTTTCTAATCTTGTACAACTTTTCAAGCTTATTGATAACTTCATTGTCTTTCAGTTGCTGTTCATTTTTGATCATCGGTAAATCAATGAATTTCACACTTGATACTAAACTAGTCGAACTTGAAGATGTAACATCGTTACTACTTATATCCAATTTCTCTAAATTTATGCTGTTTCCGTAGGAATTATTCTTTTCCATTGATTTACTAATTTCGTCTAATGCATGATAAGCTCTCCGTAGTTTCAATAAAGCTTTAGCACTTTCAACCATGCTTTCACTGAAAAGCATTAGCAATGCACTCAATAAGTTAGCTTCTGCATAAGTAAGAATCCATTCAGTCCCTGGTGGATAGATACTTGAAGTTTTGATTTTATTTTTCTCAGCATACACTTTTTCTTTCCATGATAACGATTCAGAGTGAACTAGTGTTTCATTTGCCAACTTCATAGTCGGATATTCAAACCCTAAAGTTGCTTCAATGAACTGAATTAAACCTAGACCTAATTGAGATATAGCGTCATCCTTGTCCTTTAGCATAGCAATACCTTCAGAACAACGATCATCTAGAACATAATCCATTGCTTTCAACGTGTTTTCATAGTTTAAAGCCTGCTTTATAACCCTATCGACTTTTTCACTTTGATTAAGGTCATTTGAAGACGAGCTACGAAGTCCTAATGCTTTTAACATTGCTTGTGAGAACTTTATATAATCTTAGCGGGTAACGATGTGATGTATTGGCGGTGTAACAAGTGGTGGCTAAAGAATATATGCATTCAACCAAGACGAAAAATAGCAAGAAAAGTTAGGTAACTGGTGGTGAGTTGGTATCTCCATATATATTCGATCTCTAGAAAAAGCTATGGCTAGTGGTTTTACATCATCAGAACAAAACATATGAACGAAAAACCGAGATTACTCGATTTGGTGGCAAGTTTACGGCTTCATTGGGAAGTGGCCACGGTGCCGCTGAATTTAGGAACCGAGTTGGAGCTCAGGGGATTGGACGGATGCAAAGGATGAAACGGAAGGTTTCTTCTCACCATACGGCAACCGTGTGGAGCAGATGTGGAGAGACAAACCATCAGTAAGTATATAATATGGTTCCATCAATCGACTGGAGTGACTTTTGCTTAAATTTGACGTGAGAACTGAATTGATCTCGATTCGATCTCATCGCCTTGGCGCCTGCCACGTTGAACGGTGAATTTGTTGATTTGGCAACTTTGGGGCCAAAGCAGGCGAAGCAGTCAAAGCCAACAGTACACGCTATGTCTATGTTTAGGTACATTCGAATAGAAATGTTTTACTATATAAATATACTTACCGTTGGGCTTGTTCCAGCCAGTTGTCAATGTACCCTATCCACCTCCCCTTTGAGCTACTATATCTCTTGTTCCGTTCCCGCAAACGTGGTTTGTCTGTCTGTTAGAGGTAAGCGATAACCAGTACTCATCTATCTGCACAACGGAGGCTGAGAGTGCATCTACCAATCCATTGATCCCAGTTAATTTATCAGAAGTCCGCGCGGTGGACATTGGATAAATTCCTGTACTGGCCAGGGCTGGCGGGCTCTGACGTCACCACAGCGGAGAGGGGAAATCCTATATACTACACTACAAAACTTTCCCTGAGTATCCTATCATTTTGTCTCCTTCATTCATTCAGTGTTCGTATATACTCAAAACATCGTTCAAGATTCCTCTTCTATTCAAAACCAACCGCCAGTTGTCAATCAGTATCAATTATTCAAGTAGTCTTAGCTGGAATCACCATAAGAACCAGGTTCATCTTCCGATTCATCTGATTCAGTCATGTGTAAAGGCTCAAGAGTAAGCTCACCATGACCATGCAACAATTCATCGAGATACTCTTTACCAAGAATATACTTGATCCTTCTTGTATTAGGGTTTTCTATCTCGTCATTTATTCTCTCGCTATCAGATCCAAACTCATCATCCATGAACTTACTCCCATATCCAAAGCTAGTATGAAACCACTCTAGGTCGTCATAAAACTGACATTTTGTGTTAGTTTTCAAGTTTTTATAAATGTGATAATCATTTTCAGTGATAGAACACAGCTTGAAAAATTTTTCGGCTTTATAAAAGCCCCTGTTTTTAATAGGATCATCTTTTTGAACTATGAAGTCCGTAAGTTCATAGAAATTGATTTCCTTCAGGCTTTTTGGCAATCTTTCAAAATCAACAATAAACAATCTTATAACAGAAGACCTCTGCCTGAACTTCAACACTTCTAAATTGCTTTTATCAAAGTTGAAAAAATCGAGCGTCATTCGTGGAATGTCTTTATCATTTAGGATAGTTATTGATTTCAAACTTGCAGGCACATGAAAAATATCATCATAGTTAAACAAAGCATCATACGAAACCGTTAACTCCTTTAAATTACAAGGCAGCCCTTCACTCAACCAGTCTATTGAAACATCACCTCCTTCCAGCATTAAATCTCTAACCTTTTCCAAGTGCTTCAAATTACCAAAATTCTCAAATGCAACCTTAAACCCCCCTGTTAACACAACAGTTCTTAGATTAGCCATTCGTGAAAGACACTCAATCGACGTCTCAATATACGGAACATCAGGAAATGCAATCAAGCAAAAATCACTAAAATTCAAGTATCCAACTTGCTCTACAAATTCATCAATTGATGGCAATCTTGAGCGGTCACTTACCAATTCAAACATTATATACCGAAGTTGGACACCTGGATACGACGAGTCAATTAGTTCGATCAATTCTCTATATTCAGTATCCAATGATGACAACGAATACAATGCATTAGTATCACCATCGACATAATCATCCATGACAACCGACATCAAGTTCTTAGATGTTAATGGTAAATGCAAGGTCAACTTATGATTATGATCGATAGCTTTAATAAGGCCGAATAACTTCTCAAGCTGATCATCTTGATGAAACTTTAAAGGTGCTGCAAAATCAGTCAGCGATGGACCTAGCAAATCTAGAATTTCCTGGTTAATGAAGGATAAATCATCAAGTGACAAATCCGTGACTTTGGAAAGTAATTTCTTATCCAATCCGTACACTTTTTTCATTTGCTGTTGACTGTTGATCCCAATAGATGATGCTTTCTCTAAAAACATCAAAATATCATCATCGTCATCAAAGCCATCAAAATCAACAATTTTTAAAAATTTCAATGGTATACTGCCATCCTTAACTAATTCTACCAACGCCTTATATGACTCAGTCCCGATTTTGAGATAGTTATACTCACTGATTCTTTGGAAGTGTAGTTTGCCCTTAGTCAATAACAGTTTGGAAAACAACGGGCTTAAAACGCTACAGATCATAGAAGACTTTGAAATCACCGGAATTAATTCAGATTGATAGAACTGTGAATACAAAGATATGAATATTCTCTGTTGGAGCTCAAGTGGTAATTTACATACTATTTCCACAAATTGATTGTATTCTTCATCATCATCGGCGATAGAGTGCTCTATTGAGGACACGTTGTCTTTTTCTAATTGATCTGGAATCATCTTTTAAGTCAACAGATTGTATTATATAGCCTTGGAACAACTGGTCAATGTTAGTTTGTGTTTGTATTTTTATAGTAGCTTTGAAAGAGAAGCATATATACTTGGCTGAATATTGACAAGAAAAGCTCAGTCTTCTGAGGCTTATCAACCTGCCTGTCCGGATCAATGAGGAAAACGAAATACTCCATTGGGAAAATCGTGCGAATACCAAAATTACCCCAGTTTCTAGATTGGTTATCGTTGCAACCAGTTTAAAACTGAATCTTATAAGAATAGATAAATAACTCTAAAAACCGATAAAATCAATACTTATATATAGGCTTAATTCCTTTTTTTCATATATAAAGTCAATAGAAACTAGAAGCATATGCAACATCGTCTGCATTCAAGAAATCAGAGCCCATCTTCAACAGCTGTCTCCAAACATTAATCTTTTTTTGAACCGGCCACCACGGTGTGTCCCAAACTCTAGTCATAATACCTTTATCATGAGCATCATCCACAAATGACTTCAACGTATCATACTGTTTATCCGATAACCCAGCTATCTCATCAATGGCACCAACTATCTCTAGCAACGATCCAGAAGCAATTGGATTCGTCGATTCTAGAAATGACGAATTCAAATTGTTCAACGGAGCATCAAAGAAAAAATCTCTTTTACTCAGCCGTGCAACTTTGTGGAAAGGAGTATTACCAGTTCCAATAACCGTAACTGGTCCCTTATGCCAATCTCCAGAACTTTCATCGAATGTAGTCAAATAACCTAACGACCTTAATGGTTCCAATGCGGCATACACTCGATCCCATAATTGATCTCCGTCAGTTTTAAAATCAATAAAGAGGTATAACGTGGCATACGAGTCAGTGTCAAAGACTCCATTTGAGTGCTTTGAGTACTTAGTGAACTTGTTAACAGGGTTGGTGGTTTTCAGGATCTCAATAATTGGATCAATGTATAGCGAATTGAGTGTTCTGCCTGGTGTTAATGATGCCAATGAATGGCCAACATATATCGTATCATCTGACCCGTCGGGGAAATACCAAACGTCTGCTTCAACGGATTGAACACCGTGAGATAAGGCAGTGAGCAATGGAATATCACGCCAGTAGTCATTGTGTGAATGGATTTTCTTAACTAAGATGTTTCTCGTTAGATCCGAAGAATAATGCAATTTTTTGTTGCTGATTGTCAAAGGGGAATTATTCAACATTGATGAATATGGTGAATTTATTGAAAGGTATGGGTTCTGTGTGAATATTGATAGAATGAGGGCTAGGGTTATTACCAAACCCATCAATATATAGGGTAGGTGGATGGATGACATTGGGGTCGATACTATTAACTTTGATAGTTTTTGTTTGATGGTGGGAATAGGATCACCTCTTTGGGTTTTAATGTTGGAATAGTTAATCAATGGAATGTCCGACAACGTGAAATGATATTTCTAGTATATGAGTAATTGGCTTTACTACAGTTACCTATAGAGAATGGTGTGTCACTCCTAACAAGAAGGGGTATGTATGTTTAAATACTGTTAGAAATGATATAAGATGAGATGAAAACAGCAACTCTGGTAAACAAAAGACAAGTTAAGTGATACATGCGCCACTCTACGGCCCCACATGTCCCCGGTGACATGCGCCACATTATAAGAAGCCTTAAAACCGAAGAAACTTTTTAGTTTGCATGTGTAAAATAATAAAGAAGAAGAAAAACCACATACAGTCTATAAGTAGGAGAAAACAAGTTGAAATAAAAAAAACACTCTAAGCACTGGACATAGCTATATGTAAAGGTGAAGTAAAACGGTCAAGAAAAGTAATACTGGTCCGGCCAGAGGAGCAGAACTAAGCAAAGAAAAAGAGTAGAGGAGTGTGAAGAAGGACGTTCGTTACCATTTATTCCCCTAAATCAGTCACAACGCATGACAACTTAATAAAACTGAGAAGCGTACTCTAAATCGTCAGCATTCAAGAAATCTGAACCAGACTTCAAAATTTGTCTCCAAGTTGACATTTGTTTTTGCACAGGCCACCAAGGAGTTTCCCATATTCTAGTCAGAATACCTTGATCGTGAGCGTCATCGATATAACTTTTCAGTGTATAGTATTGTTCATCGGTCAAACCATCAACACCTTCAACTTCACCAACTAAACTTTTTAAAGAAGCAGAAGCAATAGGGTTAATGGTGGCAGGGTAAGATTCATTCAAAGTTGCCAATGGACCATCAAAGAAAACATCTCTTGCTTTTAGTGCTGCAACTTTGTCATATGGGGTGTTACCTGTACCAATAACAGTGATTGGACCGTCGGTCCATTCGCCAGATGTCTCATTGTAGGTGGTTAAGTAGTGGTTTTCTCTTAATGGCTCTAAAGCATTGTAAACGTGTTCCCAAGTAGCTTCACCGTCAGTCTTGAAATCAATAAACAAGTATAGTGTAGAAGTGGAGGCAGTATCAAAGACACCGTTGATATGATCGGCATATTGTTGATATTCAGTTTTTGGGTTGGTTTTGTTTAAGATGGCAACTAGCTGATCAACATATAATGACTGGAAAGTTCTCTCTTCGGTTAAGGAAAAGATAGAATGACCAATGTAGACGGTTTCGCCTAAAACATCTGGATGGGATGGATCAACAGGTAGACACCACACATCAGCTTCAACTGATTGAACACCATATGACAAAGCAGTGTATAATGGAATGTCTCTCCAATAATCATTATGGGAATGGATCTGTTTAACAAAAATATTTCTGGTAATGTCCGTTGGGTACTCTGTATCAGTTGGAATCAATTGAGATAGTTCAGCTTGGCAAAAGCCCATCACTGATAAAGCCATAGCAGTTAAAGCTGGCAAACCGAATCTGGCCATCTTTGTTGTTAATAATCTGTTGTTGTAGTTACTGTATTGATGATACTACGTACAAAATTATTGAAAAGTTGAACAGAAGATAATTCAGGGGCGTAGGAATCCATTTATATACCAGATCTTAAGTCCAGATAATTTTTACTCCTTTTTTCGTCTTTCGTTCTTTTAAGCATAAGCCCACGTGAATTGTGTTTTTCAAATTGGATTGAATTTTTTGTATCAACTTTATTACAGAGATTTATTGGTTTCATTGTCAGGGAAAGGAGAAAACGGATTTGCGACGATGTCTCAAACAGAACAAAAGGATATTACCAACAAAATGACAAAAGCTCAAGGATTACACATGCACTTCGTCCGAATCCTCAAATAGGAAAGAAAGATTATGGAGAAGACTACATTAAGCGCCATTGATAACATGATTTTCCATTTCCAAGACTAAGTCCCTATCAATTTAACGATTTCGAAATTGTGAAGATCCCTGAAGGTACTGGAAAGGGGTAAGTGCCTTTTTACCAAACTAATCAAGGGTTGCATTTGGGTATATAAATAAATGCGCTCAATGTGGTTAGAGTCTTTGAGCCTCAGAGCATCGGAAAATCCAAACGGTTTGTTACTCATCTCACTGTGTGGAGAGATGAGAAGCACATGTGTTTGTGCCTTATTGGAATTTATTGGGCTTAATATTGATGTATTACTACTTTCAGAGAAGTATTCAGGGCCATCAGGTTCTATGCGAGGTATAATCACTTCTTCTTCACATCTACTGCTTCGTCTAACCCTTCCAAGAAATTCCAAAAATTAACTACCCCTTAATTCTAATTAATAAATTAGCTCAGTAGCCCATGCTGGTGCAGGAGAAAATCTCAATTAAAACCACTTCCATAATAGGGGTTTGTATCAAAACTTTTTCGGGCAGGGCTCGCGCATATATTCATTGTATGTCATCACCCTAATCGAATCCAAAAGGCTTCCAACTGAAACATTCCATTTCTAATACAAACGTAACATATAACATACCATTATATAATAGCTTTGCTCAACATTACCGGAAACGTATATCTCCTCGAGAATAAAGATTGGCTAATAAGGCACCCACACACTGTCGACCAATCCCAAGCCAAGCCAAGAACTGCAATTGTAGGGAGTTTACGCTAGTAAAACGGCAATTGATGAATCGACTTTGGCGATCTCTCAGACATGTGGGCTCTCTTTTTTCTTCATTTTTCAGTTTGTTGTCTTGTTTTCCAACTTAGGTTGCAAAGCAACAAACTACAGTTCATTTCAGATTTATTGCTTGCAGGCGAGTTTTACTAAAGATCGTCAATCTTAATTTCAAGCTAACAATGAAAAAAATGTAAAACTACCAACTCTAGTAACTTATAACAACTGAACAATTTGATTTAATTTGATTTGCTTTATCGGATTTATTTATAATACACAGTGGAAAAATAATTAAGGATTATCTATGCAAGTTATAGTTGAAAACCATGCTTTGATTCTCCTTCTTTCTAATCTCTAATATCTAAATCACTCGACTAGTATACAATTAAACGTCTGACAATGAAAAAATGTAACAAACTCAATGGAAGCAATAAAAATTTAGTAAAAAGAAACACAAGAAAAGATTAAGTAATGACAGTTATGAAGTGTATGATGTTGACATAGAAAAACAGAAACAATATACATAATACAAGCATCAATGATTTGAGAGACCTAAAAGGTGCAAAGCAAATCTACCAATGGCTTTAAGAAAAAGGAAAACGGTTATAATACAAGAAGGCTTCAGATGCAAACTCACGCAAAATTGTAACTTAACGGATAAAGTAGTTGTACTTACCGCTTTGAGCTCTTGAATCACCCTCACCAGAACCTTGGAAGTCCCATTTGATTTCAACATCCAAATCTCTGTTGTTCTTTTCATTTGGTCTACAAGCCAATTTACCGGTAACAACTTCACCTTTCTTTAAATCTAAAACTTGATCCAAATAGAAGATAGTCTGTTGCCAATGAGTGTAATGAGCATGAGGGCCGGTTGAAAAGACAACTTCCTCACCTTGATCATCTGATGGGAAGACAATATCAAACCAAGCAACAACGGCATGAACTAAATCATCTCTAGTGGCAGTTAGTTTGAATTCACGATGGAAGGCAAGGTCTTCAAGAGTGACTGTATTTAAGTCAAACTCGATCATCTTACAATGGTTGGTAACAACAGATTTGTTATCAACTGTTTCAACCAACGGCTGAGTCATCGAAGGTTTGATAAATGGAGAATAATCAAATCCGTAAACGTTTTCCCAATAGAAGATTTTTTCGTCTTTGTAAGCACCGTCCTCAATCATAGCTAACTGAATGTTTGCCTTATCAGGGAAGATCAAACCACCTTCAACTAAGTACCTGTCTCTAGCGACTAAAACAGTATCCAACATAGATTCGTACAATAGGAAATAACCCATCCATTCACTAATGATGATATCAACTTTCTTGTAAGGTAATTCAACATCTTCCAATTTCCCTCTTAATAGGGTGATCTTATCTTCGAACCCATTCAAATCAACAATTTTCTGAGCCATCTCAATGATATTGGACATATCAACAGCAATGACATGCTTAGCACCAGCCTTGGCAGCAAACATAGATAAAATACCAGTACCACAACCAACATCCAAAACAATCTTGTCTTTGAATAAATGTTTGTTTTTCATAATCGCATTTCTGTATGACAACGTTCTGACAGTGTCCTTTAACATTTCTTCATGAATACCAAAATGATCATAGGATGAAAAATAATGCTGTTCGGTGAAAGGCAGGGAGTTCTTGTCCGTGGCTGAAACAGAAGCGTCAATTGGTGATTCGCTCATTGTATGACTGTAGAATTATCAGGGCAGAACTAAAGAGATCCGTATAAACCAAAACAACAAGAGGATCCTATACTAGATCTGATACAGAATAATATCGTTCAAACAAATAAATTTAGTACACTTCTTTTGCATATCAAGCAAACGAAATAAAATTTTCCAGCTGACGTAATCAATTTCTTTTTGTTTTAACTTCAATCTATAATTAAAACTTCCTTACACCGATTGAGGAATACAAAAGTGTCGGGAATCGATCAGGACACCATAGATTTTAATCCAGGCACCATAGATTATGTAATACTTTCTTATTATATAACCAATTATATAATATCATGACATAATCAATCTTGCCTACCATATAGAATAACTCAAGGAGAGTTTTGTTGCCAAAGTTGAAACGTGCCCTTAATATAAATAGAGGGTAGGCATCCTTATTAATCAAGTTATTATTCCGTAAATTTATATATATATGTAATTGATCCAGAAAGTAAAATATAATACAACCTGATATTATATATGTGGGAACCTCACTTACATTTAACTTGTGATTCTGTGTATATGGCTACAATTTGTGGTATTTATCAAGTAAGCCACAACAATAGTGAAGTCATAGTCAGTCAAGATTGCGCTAAACAATTCCGTTGACCTTGTTAAACCATACGATTAGCATAGGTTRGGATTGGAATTGAAGGAACCAGTGAAAATTCTTCACTAAAGGTTCAGATGGGAGAATAATYTAAATAGATCGGTATATCGAAATTATATCTGAAGAAATTAAAATCACAGCTTTTCTAGAAAAGGGGTCAAGCTTTAAGTAAACAAATTAATATAAACTTTTTAATGGAGTATTTTATTATATTGCGTTCCTCACAACTAGTCATTAGACCTTATCCAAGTCCCAATTATTGAACTCAACTTAGTATGTATGTAGCTGAAACTATTCTATTTAGCCCGAGGAGGCATCCACGCCGGAACTACTTGTACGGTAGCTAAAGCTATGTTATACCACTAAAGAGTAGGGATACTAGAAATGGCTGTACATATGATTTTCTAATCCGCGATAATATAATTCTATCAATATGAGTTTGCAGAATAGAGTGTCTATTCATCAGCAATGCCATTGGTGATGAATAATTAATGTAAATGGTAATAATATATGGTGGGCAAGATTGATTATGTCATGATATTATATAACTGGTTATATAATAAGAAAGTATTACGTAATCTATGGTGCCTGGATTAAAAGCTATGGTGTCCTGATCGATTCCCAAAAGTGTCTACCTGCTTATGTCATCATTGATCTCCACAGCCCGATTACGTAACATGGAACCGTTGTTAACAAAAGTGGCACTCCTATAAATACTTGATTCTATAAATATATTTTATATGTCGTTCCATCTATCTTGAAATTATGTCCACAGAACAAAGTTCTTGTGTCTTTTTCCTACTCTTCTTTCTTCGTCAAATTGTCTACTCTCCCGTTATCCACGCAAATCTATTCTCTATCAGAACACAGCTATTTCTCTTTAGGTCTTTTTCATCCATTGTTGCCAGAACTGCCGCTTTCTCTTTCTCTCCCTCCACAAAACATTCCCTTGAGACGTTAATTTACCCCTGATCTTGGATCACAACACAAAAGTCGTTCTCCAAATTCTCATTCAGGGGGAGCTTTTTAACAATCCACTGTACAGAAAAGAAATAATGTCGTCCCATTCAACAATAGCAGCTAAATCTGCTAGTAGGAAAGAAGTGACACAGGCTCCAACAACAGGGCCTAGTGCAGCTGCTCAGGCTGCGGCTCTGATGTTCAAGAAGGCTGAACAACAGCAACAACAAAATCAACACCAGCAAACTCCAACGTCCAACCACACATACCAAGGAAGTACACCAAGAATGCCTCCGACGCTCCGCCAACCATCCAAGGATACTGAAATTTCCAAGAGATTACCCTTCTCGTCAAGAACTTCAAGCAGACCCGCAAGACCAACACTGGACTCACAATCACCAACAAGCTCATACCGGAGAAGTTCTACTACTAGTTTATCAGAAATATTACCTCCTTTAAAACCTTCAACAAAGAGAGTGGCCGGTTCAAAGCCAAGTGGGCCTGTTACAGAATTGTCGTTATCGCCTACAAATCAAAAGAAAATTTCCCCACATTTAACATCAGTGATGTCCTCATCTATTCCTCCTTCCCCAATAAATAAGAAACCCAGTTATACAAACAAATCAACTTGGGATCAAGTTAATAGATCCAGTTCTTCTATTGCATTATCGGCTGCTTCCCTTGTAGCTAAGTCAAAACCTTTACAGATGGGATCTACAAGTTCATCAATTTCAAGACCCCCATCGGCTAATTCTAATTTGCTCACTGGAGCTAGTTATCATACTTTAAATTCTTCGAATCAACGTAATTCACCTAATATTAATTCATCACCAACTTTCAAATCATATTCAACTGACTTGGAATCTGAACCTGACCTTCTGTCAGTTTCAAATCCAGCTTCGAAAAGCGCGTTTGCAAAGAAAACACCTGCTTTACCACTACGTGAAAATTCGGAACCACTTTTACAAAAATCCCCCGATTTTTCTAATAATTTGACAAAAGCTGCACTTGATTCACAGGATACGCCAACAATTTCAGCACTTACTTCACAACTTCAACAGCCTATACCGATATCCGAATCGTTTGATGACCCGCTGTCTCATTCGCCGCTGCACTCAAGACCAAATTTATCCCTTGATACCAACAGCATTTCTTCATCAGCAGGTCGACATGAAGAAATCGCTAAAATGGGTCAGCCATCTTCACACATATTATCAGGTGGCACTCGCAACTCTTCGATTTCCAATTCAAATTCTATGTCTTCGCTATCATTGCCAATGATCTCTGAAGATGAAAATTTTGATAACTGTTCAGAATTATTTGATTCCTCCAGTGTCTATCATGAAGACCATACATATTTGGCTGCTAGCGAAGATAAAAAAGAAGACGCAATGTTTTCCTATGAGATTCCTTCTCCTAGCCTACAAAGACATGCTTATAGGGACATAACTGAACCAAGAAGAAGCAATTCGTTTTTGCTGCCCAATATTGGCACCGACTCTGATGAGGTTTCTGTTAAATCATCACCTCTCTTAAATTCTGAAATCCCGGATAAGTCAAACAGGAGACCTCCACCAGTAGGTCAGGGCCAATTACAACACTCTCCTGGACTCAGCCCAGCGTTACATGAACTCGATGAGCCTTCTGGAAACGTAAGTACCGAGAACTTAGACAATTGTGGCAGTATTGATTCCACATCCCACGTCAATAGACGACGGCTATCAAGAAAGCCACCACCACTACCAGTGGCTGATGTCGAAACGGACAGTGACTTCCCTTATTTAGCCTCGGAATCTGATATAGAAACACCTAGATTATCCGACAGTGGTCATGATACTAGCTATAGCAGTTACTTGCAAACACCATCAGTCTCACAACCAATGACTGGATATTTTGATACTGTCGTACTGGCAGACGCTAACCCACAATTACAGTACCCGCATTCACTTAATATGGCAAAGACAGAATTGCCTCAGTATCCAATATTTTCTTCCACGGATCTGAAGCTGCCGCATCATCATCATGGCCCATTACGTGGGAAGCACAGTAAGAGAATACAGAAAATGCTTGGAATGCAAGGACACCCAGGAATACATCACCATAACAGTTCACATTCTGACATAACTTTTGGTGAGCCACAACAATTGAAATTCAAAACAACTTTAAGAAAAGAGAAACTATCGAAAAAGAAAGAATTCAACGAAGCCAAACCATGGAAACACCATGGTGACTCGACTGCTGTTACTGAAGACGAGAAGAAGCGGTACGAAGGAATTTGGGCCGCAAATAAGGGCGTTTATATTCCATTAGACGATGACGATGATGATCTGGCAGCAGATGATGAAACCGTTACAGATACAGATAACGGTACGAACCTACTGCCTTTAGCGCTCAAAAAGAACGTACCAATGCATCCGGCCTCTTATGCAATGACAAACAACCTCAAGTCTACTAAAGTTCACGGTCTTGTCGTTCGTGAAATATGGCGTCGTTCCCGATTGTCTGACGATATCCTCTCTAAGATTTGGAATCTATTGTTGGATTCACGTAAAAGAGAGGTCTTGGACGTTATGAAAGAGTTAAACATTGATAGGCTGGACCAATCAATTAAACTATCGGAGGTCTACGACGATGGGATGTTGACGAAAGAGGAGTTTTTAGTGGGTACATGGCTTGTCGATCAGTGCTTGTATGGTAAGAAACTTCCAAAATTCATTAGCGAAGAAGTTTGGGCTAGTGTTGAGAATAACTCAGGTATTAATATCAACCCCAAGAGACGTAGAAAAAGGGAAAAGATGTTGAAGAAAGTTGTTGGTATCTAAAAGATTTTCAACGATTGTACGCAAATAATTGAATAGATAAATGTAAAATTTATACATCGCATGATAAACCTAGTATTCATTTAACAAAACTGAGTCTTAGTATAACCACCCTAGTTGTTGAAGGACAAGTTAAAAATCTGGGGAAAGTTCAGTTCCAGCAAAAAAACTGAAGCTGCCTGGATGACATAATCAACAATCCCTCGAATGTTCTTCGAATTCTGTTTGATTCGATTTGAGTCTTCGATGACCGGACTCGAGAAACTATTTGTCATGGACTTCTTTAATATAACCTTTTATTTTCTCTTTGTAGGAGCCAACACCATATCACAAGAGAAATAGAGGAAGAATTTCTTTGTTCAAGATAATTTTCATTGAGAACTCACTTTAAAAATGGTACGTTTTACAATCTCGCCAAGTTTGGAAACGTCGCTGGGATGCCTCGTTGAATTGTTAGCATTGAACTACTACTGTCCAAGCGTCTCTTAGGCATACAACAGCAGCATCAAGGGATCCTTGAAGTCACCATTGTATTTCTGAATAATGACCCAACAAGATACTAACAGCTTTTTTGCTTTTTTTGAAAAATTTTCTTTAATACAGTCGTCCGTTCTAAAATCAATTTCTGCAGTCAAACCGCTATTCGACAGAGTTTTGATCCAAAGAGCCAAAGCAGCAACACAGACTGCGTCTGGTATTTACATTCCTGAAAAGAACCAAGAAAAGGTTACTTTTGGAACGGTTATCGCAAGTGGTCCAGGTGTTTATAACGATAAAGGTGAATTGGTCCCTACTAGTTTAAGCAAAGGTGATAAAGTTCTGTTACCTAGTTACGGTGGGTCACCAGTCAAAGTTGATGGTGAGGAGTATTTGTTGTATTCTGATAAGGAAATTTTAGCAAAGATCTCTGAATAAATGCTTGAGTCACCATAGGGGAAGATAATTCTAAAGTCAAGTATTGAATGACTCTGCCTGTACATACTATTTTCTGAGTACATTTTATCTTGGATGGTCATTCTTGATTGTATTCTTGTTTCAAGTTTCGTGGTTTCGGATATCGAGTATATAAATCTTCATATTCATAAACCTGTCTTACTGTATATTAAACAAAAATACAATTTAGATATTTTAATTCCCAATAAAGTATTAACCATGAACTAAAATCCGCTGCATATTGCAAATCTATATGTAATAATATTAATTTTAAATTCTTTAGAAGCAGGTCACACATACTCAACGTCTAGATAATCTCACCTTGAGGTAGATTCCTGGTAGCTTCATTGGATTGAAGAAGATGGATATCCTTTACCAGTACCCTGATTAACCCGCCACATCTTGAAGCACTGCCACATATCTGCCCCTGGCAGCTTCTCACGCGCCACGCAAATTCTGTTATCTTTTTTTAACAGTAACAACTCTCAAAATAGACAAACAGGGCTGATGAGGCAATGAAAGATAACCAGTTTCTAAAACACTTGCACTTCTATTTATACTACTATCTGCCTCTTTTTCAAATCATCAATCGTCATCACTTTAATTTTAGACATTATAGATTTAATAGTCCACACCCACAAATACTCATACACTCATTGTAGCTATATTACAATAAATTAATAATGTCGTCACAGATATCATCATCTACATCCTCCGTCTCCGAAACCAGGTTTGCTCAGTTCAAACTTGTCCTATTAGGTATGTCATCTCTACTTTTCTAAACTTTCTAGCTTTTTCCTGATGGTAACTTCAATACTAACAGTTTTAAAACTTTCTGTTTTCAATATATTCAGGTGAATCAGCAGTGGGCAAATCTTCGATAGTTCACAGATTCGTTAAGGATTCATTTACGGACCTCCGTGAGTCAACTATAGGAGCAGCATTTCTGACCCAAACTATCCAACTTGACAACTCAACCACAATTAAATTTGAAATATGGGATACTGCAGGTCAAGAGCGTTACAGATCCTTAGCTTCAATGTACTACAGAAACGCGCAAGCTGCATTAGTTGTGTTTGACATAACGCAAGAATCTTCATTAGAAAAAGCGAAATATTGGGTTAAAGAATTACGAAAACAAGCAAATTCAAACATTATAATTGCATTAGTCGGTAATAAATTGGATTTAGAAGCGGATAGAAAAATCAGTGAAGATGATGCTAGACAATTTGCCAATGAATTAAGCCTTATCTATTTCGAAGTGTCAGCCAAAACCGGTGCCAACGTTAAAGAATGTTTCAAAGAAATTGCTTTGAAGTTGCCATTGGAAGATCAAACTAATCAGCAGAATCAAAGAAGAAAAAAGACTGTTGATTTGAATAAAAGACCAAACACTAATGAACAACAATGTGCCTGCTAATTATTTACCAATGCTTCTGCTTGTTTTTTAATGTTTCTCCATGATAAGACAGATCTGTCCAACATTTTTACATCGTATTCCTTTTTCTTTTCTTATTTGCTTATCTTCCCTTTCGTCTTTTTGATTGCACAATTGTTGATTCACTCTAGAACCCCATTTTTTCGTGATGCTCACTTCTACTCGCTACATATATTCTTCTTCCTCTCTTCCTCCTCCTCCTTAATATTTTGAATGTCTCCTTTTTTCTTTTGCCCATGAATATCTCAATTAACTATATCTCCCAAAATAGTTACATATCCAATAATACTATATAAAAAAGTAATAGCCAGTACTACACTCAAGCTTATAGCAAATCTATCCGATCCCTATAGCTCGAATTGAGTAGTACCCTCCTGTCCTTTATGTAGAGCATTCATTAGCAGGGAAAATTCCTAATCAATTCATCGGCAGATTAGCAAAAAGTTCAAAATCAAAAATAAATTATTTCTATTCTATGATTTTATAACCAAGTTTAATACCCATGACTCCTATACATAAGAATCAAACATTCATTAATACAAACGAAAAAGCAAATAGAAATGGAAAATCGTTGTGGAATAGGTCAATGTCAACACACAAAAAAGGAGCACCAGGAGATGAAGGTATTCTGCGGCAGTGGCAGGTATTTAGTGTAGCGTGATAAATGTGGCTAATGGGGGGGGGTCCTCTGAGATTTGAACTAGAATAAGGAGAAATCTGTAATACATACAAGGTAGTAAAAGTGGCCTATAGAAACATTGGAAAGCTTCATCTATATAACAAATATTTTAAGATACTAATAATATACATTTCAACGACAAAAAACTAGTACAGAAATAAAAACTAAAGAGAAACAAAGTAAAAGAAAAACAAAACATTTTCTTATCTAAATCTACTGACAACCAATCTTTCAGCACCGGATTCCTCATATTCTGCTTTTGAAACCCATAATTGATGGAAAGTACCCAAACTTCCCAAAATAGATCCACCAATCCAAGAGGAATATTTTCTCTCGATTGTATTTCCTGCTGAATGAATTCTAATCTTCAGACTTGGATTAGATAACGTTAGTTCGGTATGTAATCTGCCATTCAAACCAGGGATCAAAGAGGTCGAACCGGTTAGAATAATGTTGTTTGCAAGTTGTGGTTTTAAATCAATGTCTAATTTATCTAATACCGTTTGAATCAATTTAGCTAAGCCTAAACCAACAGCGGGGGTGCTATCTTCTTTATCATCTGTTTTGGTGCCACCGTTGTTGCTATTGTTGTCACCACCATTTGCATCATCACCTTCAGCTACATCAATGTCCATCTTATCTTTATCTTCTTCTTCTGGCTTTTTGGTTCTTCTTAATGGAACGTATTCTTTCGACGTTATATCGTTACCATTGCCAGTACTTTTAATAATATTACCATTATGTAATTGTTCCCAACCTAAAACAACATCGAATAATGTTTCCGATGGGTTCAACAATGAATGAGAAATCTTAATTCTTTCCTGTTTTGTGAATGGCACACTTAACCCGTTAGGTAATTCAAAGTAACGAGTTTCGTCGTCTTCGTTACTATCGGTATTTCTTTTCTCATCGTTTACATTTTCAGTCTCGCCGTCAATTTGCGAATCCAAACTGGAATCAACAATGACGTTCAATAAAGTTTCCTTCATTTCTTGTAAGGATCTCAATTTAGAAAAATCATCAAATGATTTTGTGATTGAATAATCAAATTTCTTCGCTTCAAAATCAGGCTTGCTTTCTTGATTTTCCCAATATGTTGGCTTTTTACTTTTGATTTTATAAATCGGATCAAACTGAATTTTCTTTTCATCCAAAAACTGAATCAACTGTTGATTTAAGAATCCACCAGCGTAATTGGTACCCATAACTTGTTTCTTCAAACACATGCCATCTACAATTGGTGTCACAGTGACCAAATCGTGTCCAATGTCAACAACCAAGCAGTTAGGTCTACCATGGGCAAATGAAACACAAGTCGGTTGGTTAACAGCATAAAATCCGCTGAAATTCTCTTGCTCCAAAAAAACTTCCAATGCTTTCTGTTTATTCTTATAAGAATTCATAGTTGATTCAGTTAATAATAATGGTTGTTCACTAGGAGTTATTTCAAGCTGCTTAAACAAATATTGGTATTGCTCAACAGCAGCATCCCAATCAACTACTATATTATCTTTCATTATTGGCTTGATTTCGAAATTCTCCTTTGGAGAATACAACGAGTTTTCTTCAAACACTTTTTTTGATTCCATTTGCCCATAGAACGATGGAGTAATTATACTTGGACAGTCATATCCGGCAAAGCCAATCTTGGTCGTAAAAGTGCTAGGGTCTAGCACAATGGCATTGATTTCATCGGCACCATACACTTGTGGTGCTGCAGTTGTTGATGCTGAAGATGCCATCCTAACCTATAAATTGCTGTACTTTTGAAGGATAATAATGATTTTTGATTATTTCCTATTGATGGTAAGCTTCTTATCCAATTGTAGCTTGAATTGACACGTCTGTTCTTCGTGTACTTTATACTGATCATAAAAGCCATGGGATGTACATGTATTTCTGGTTTGGACTTTGCTAACATTGAGATAGTCTCGATGTACTTGAGACTTCGCACGTCGTTTCGAGAAAAAAGTGATTAGTGGCCCGTAAACCACTGTCATGTAAATTATAAGAGTATGAATACCAAAAACTAAAAACACAAAACAGTATAGAAAAGAATAGAGTATACAAGTTTCTAAATAATGTAGTAAGAAAATCGTTTATATCTATAGGGTAGAAGAAAAAATTAAAAAATAAAAACATATCAAAGAATAAAATAAAGTTAAGTTTAAGTAATAATAACAAGGGGGAAACTAAACAGTAACATTAATTTCAGTTTCAACAACATCAACCAAAAATTGGATTTCCAATTTCTTTCTACTTTCAACTAGCCAATCATCAGCTAACTTTCTAGCCCAACCTTTCAAGTTAGTAACTTCTTCAACAGCGTTATCTAATTCGTTCTTCAATAAGTAATCGTTAACTCTAGCAATAACCGACTCAACATCATTACCAAAAGAATCGGCATCAGTCTTAACTGGTGCTCCTGACTTGGCAAACAGCAACTTCGAGAAAAGGAATGAAGAAATATGTCCCAATAAACCAGCATTTGGAGGTAACAAAGAAACGGATCTTAATTCAGGTAACAACAATTCCCATCTAGCGATTAATTGTGATTGAGTTAAGACGCCACCAGATAGTAATAAGTCAGTCTTCGATGGTAAAGAACTGATAGCAACGTTCAATAATTCGTTGTTTAGTGGAGCGGTCAATGATTTCAGATTTTCAATTTCAGATGCGAGCAATTCACCACATTTGGAAGATGGTTGGTTGGATGCGATTATGGATTGTATGGAATTGATGGACTTTTTTATATCTCTGTATGAGTAGTAAGCTGATGCGGTTTGGGATAATTCTAAAGACAATTTTTCAACGTCTTCAACTCTCGAGATTAAAGAAGTTAAATCCTTCAATTTACCCTCTCTTTCGTTGTCGATTTTTTCAGAAATAATCTTGTTGAATTCATCGATGGCACTTATTTTTGATTTCAAGATGATGTTTTCAGCTTCGTACATGATCTTGGATTTGGTAGCTTCAACTTCACTCAATAACTTCTCAGCGAATTTGGCTTCAACTTCCTTCTTGACAGCGGTTAATTTTTCAATAAAATCGGTAGTTAGTTCAACTTGCTTGTTTTCATATCTAAGCTTTAATTCACTTTCTGTATCAGCTAAGAACTTAGCTAGGTCTTCTTGTCTGGATGATAATAATTCCTTGTATTTTAAAGATAAGTCAGAGATTGATTTGTTTAAAGATTTAATCATTTTTTGGGACTCGACATCGGAGGCCTTTTTGTTGATTGAAACAATGAAATTATTCAACGCGCAAATGGTACCATCAACTGTAGGATCACCTGTCTTTAGTTCAATCATAGGCAATGCAGCTCTTGAATGTGATTCAACTGTTGTTTCAGCGCCAACGTGTGGCTCATGAACTTGTGTTGATGTGGACGTTGGATCAACTGTACCTGATGTGACACCTTGTTTTGGGATCTGCAAAGTTTTTTCTAAACCCAACTTTTCCTTAACATCGGCAATTGTCTCGGATGCTTTGCTGAAATTGAATAGGTCTTCAGTGTGGTAAGTGTAGTATTCATAAGTCTCTAAAGCTGACTCACCCAATGGAACGTAATCAACGAAAATTTCTTGAAATTGGTCATTTTTGGTGGATAAAAAGGCACCTAGCCCATAAAATGTACAAGTAGCTAAACCAAATCTGAAAACAAATCTTCTAACTGGATGTGACTTCTTGACTGGCTTGACAGTGGTTGTTTGGAATCTAACTTGAGATAATCTCTTTGGAAGAGATTTATTCTTAGTTGCAACTCTGAACATTGTGCGTGAAGATGGAGACTTTGCAGGTTACGATGTGGAAAGAGTGGAATTGTGGTTTAAAAATGCCCCTGTGTTTACCTATGCTCCCAATCGATGCATATATACAGTTTATCACCAGTGCATACCTACTGTCTCTCTCTCTCTCCACCAAACACCCTCTGCCAAAACTCGAATCGATCGAAGAATTTGAACTTTTTATTTTCATCCAATCGAATCTGGGAAGTGCGACACCCAAAAGGCTAACTGTTTGCGTTTTTCCTTATACTATACATAACATTGATTTTGTCATACACACATTCTATAACTATCTATATTGGAATATGCTCATCCCATCATACCCTCTTCTTTAAATAACTAATGGTCTTTTCTATAATACTCTTTTCACTCATCAACAAGATATTGATCATTCGCTTGATTTCACTACCACCATTCTTCTTCAGCATCTTTTTATAATCAATGGATCTCAGTTTCTTGTCAGTGTAATCGTTTAATCTATCTTCTAACCAACTCAAGATCAATTTGTTAGTAACTTTGTCTTGTTCGATTAAAGACTCAACAAGAGTAGGTGACTCAAAATTACTTAACCTGCTGTATTCTTCATCGGATAGTGTTAATAGCTTGGCAACGGCGTACAGATCGTCTGAGATGGCGCCTGGATATAACACTTTGGAAGCCAATAACCAGGATTCTTCGTCAATCTCATCTTCGTAATCCGACTCGTCGTCACTGCCGCAACAACTACAATCATCATGATCATGGCCATTAGACTCAGCTTCTCTTGTAATAGTTTTGAATGCACCATACCCGCTTTCGGTCCACCATTCCAACCTTCCTAACATTGGCTTATTCTGTTTCTTATATTTCAAAATTTGTTTACCTAAACTAACATAATCACTGGGATTGTTTTCAACAGTAAACCCGTATCTGGCTAGTAATAATGAGTTTGATAACTCACCGTAGGTATTAAAAATTTCGTCACCTTTTCTAACTGTTGTTTGTAAAACGATATCAACACATTCATCTGGATCTAACATCAATTCACGTGGATCATAGTCTGAATAATTACTGACATCGTCACCAATATCACTCATATCTTCATCTGATTCTTCTTGTTCAGCTGCTTCTTCTTCTTCAACTTGTTTCGCAACTTTGTTTAGGTATTCCATAGTGATTTCAGTTAATGATTCTTCTTCTGGTGCCTCATCATGAGAATAGGCGTGACCAGCGTGACTTTCTTCATCACTTTCAGATTCTAACTCTCTCTCGCTAACATCTTCCCATTCGTCGTCAACTTTATCAAGTTGTCCTATTTCTCCTTCGTCACTTTCTTCTTCTTCTTCCTCTTCACTATCAGGGGCGCCGTATTCATTATGACCACATCCGTCAGCTTTACCACAGAAAGGGCAAACATCACCAAGCGCCTCAAAATGAATATTTTCCTCCCCATCTATTGCATGGTTGAATAAATCAGCACCAGGGACCAATGCAAGTTCATGATACGCATCGATACTAAAAGCTCTTGAAGCAATGGCTAATGTAATCGAAGCGAATGCATGAAACTTCAATTCATTTTCTTCTTTCGAATCGTCCAGTGAAATTTTGAATTCGTAAGGAATTGGTAATCCATCTTTCAAGCAAGATTCAGAAAATGCTAAAGCTTCTGTGTAATGATGCTCAATTTCATCTTTCTCTAAAACTCCAAGAATCTCAGCTTCAGTTCCTCTCAATGAATTTCTATCTGATTCTGGCCAAAATGGGGGAGGTAATATATATTGTCCTTCTTTTCCTTTAACAGTAGTTTTCAAGTTAATTGAATTTATGTATTCAAACCAAGGAGATTCAAGACCGATTGATTTTTCATAAATGAATGCGATAACTAATGCAGACATTCCATTCAATCCAGCATCGTACAGCAAGTTTGATATCATTGAGTTTTTGGCACTTAGTAGAGAAATCTTAGGAACCCTCAAAAGTAGATTGTTTTGCTGGTTTTTCAAGTCAGGTTTGACAGCCTTACGTGCAAAAACACCTAATCCTCCAATTGGGGAAGCTTTTAAAGTTACTAGATCTTCATTAAAAAACGTCTTGTTTCTTGGAGATCTTAACCATTCAAGGAGATGATCTTGATGAATTGTCGATGTCATTTGTATCTATGTTTATCAGCCTATTACCGAATGAAAAATAACAAGCAGCTATATCTAGATATTTGTTGATTTGCATATCGAAGTCATTATTAGCATGCATACTTTATGAATTTGATCTGAAAAAAAATTAATTGTACAAGATAGAAAAAAAATTCAAAGTGTGTACTTATCGAAATTTACTTGCGGCGTTTAATGAGGATGGATTTATTCACCTCTATCATAGCCACTATATCATATCTAAAAGGATGCATGTACCTTAAGACAAAGTTTGTTTTAACTGTAATTTTACTCAGCTCGAATAGATACGACCTCTCTCAATATACTTTGATCTCACGTACCAATAGTTAAAGATTTCTCTAAGATGATACTTTTAATGGTTTTAAAATTCTAGATTTCTTGCCCTTTTGCAGATTAAGAATCCATGGGCCAAATCAAATAACAGAGAAATTTAATTTAACAAAGTAGCTAACTGAGCTCAAATCCAAATTCATCTAGCTTTATAAATTTGGACGAAACTCACATATTCCCAGACCTGACACTTAATCTCATTAAAGTTTTCTTTGTTAATCAATGATCTACAGTGAATCATTTGAATGCTAACTAACTACAACTAAAATGGCTACTGTTTTGCCACAGTTGTAGATCATCAATCAGTTGAGGGATCTTCTGCTTTTTCCCCCTTTGAAGAGGACAACAAAATTGTGGTCCTCTGATTTTCAAGGCCCAGCCATTTTTCCCTATCTTGTACTCCGCTCCCTCTTTGCGCCAGACTCCTCGCTCCTCTTACAATTCCAAATGTGGGTACTGCATGTAGCCGCAGACAGTCAAAAGGGACAAGAGAAATAAGTAAAACTGGACCACTATATCCTAATTTAGAGGGTTTAGCTAAGGGGTCAAGATTTGAAATAAAGGAAGATCCTTTTCTTTCTTGCTTTTTGCTTTTACCAGTTAGCGGAAGGAGATAAAAAAATTAGATTAAAGGGATTCATCTATATCGAAAGCGAACCTCATAAGTTTGCCGGTGTGCGTTTCTTTAGAATCGGGACATATATCAGAAAGATAAAAGGATCAAAGGTCCGGAAAGGTAAACCAACTAGATGCAGTTTCTGTTTTTGGACAAATGAGGGTGACTTTCTAAGCAATTTTCGGAAGCCTGGTGGTGGCTGCACAAAACTTTGTATAATTATTTCAACTCAATATAGCCAAGGGCTTTCAAATCTTGAAAGGCATAACGACGAGGCGTATACCTTCCGTGGATTCAAGGATTGTCAAAGTATCTAAGTTCTAAAATCCCCTGTTTGGATCTACTCAAGCCCAACAAATTACTCTGTGATACAGCAAACCTCATAATTGTTTGAGACCAAAAACACGCTCTTTGATTAAACAACTTCGATCTGCCCCAGACTAATAGCTCTCTATTGTTGGATAAAGCGCATCGCTGCTTGCTGGAGAACAGGATAATCAATTTATCAGACCTATTTATCTTTACTTCTCTTTCTTAACAATGTTTCCCCTTTCCACCTTGCTTGTGTGCAGATTCACCAGTTTGCAGTGTGTATAATGGCTTCAATTCCAGAGATGGTAAAATACAAAGGCTCTTGACTATTTTGTTTCTGTGTGCTTGTACCTTACTACTACCCTCTCTCTACACAGACGCGTCATAAGCTAAACAAATAACACCGGAGAAGAAGTACCAGTGTATAGGTTTATATTGGTGTATGCCTGTTTACTATATACAATGGCTTATATGTCATGAAAAAATAGACGGGTTCACCAATTCGTGATAACCTGAGATTTTGACGTGTATAAAATAGATGGTATAAGCATGCATTTTGCGGTGTGTCCGGACAAACTTGTTTAAATCTGACCCTGTTGGGTGGTTTCTTGGCATAAGGTGGGTGGTGGGCGTCAAGGCGACGATCTGCTCTGACTTCCCATTCGGGAGTTCGGTCTGGGCTTACCGATCAAATATATTTGTGCAAGCAAATGTAGGTTTTATAAATTCTTCCTACTAATCTAGTTTATTGGTTATTTCTTGGTTGGTGGTATGCATCGGAAGCTTCTACCCCCACGCTGTGCAGTAGAGTAACTGACGTATACAGTACAGTGTTAGGGTATTTAGGGACACACATACAATAATTAATGAAAGGTAAAGTGAGGGTGCATGGGTAACCTTTACTATCGGGAATGGATTTTTTGTTTTTGCGTTGCTTCGGATTTTTTCTTCTTGTTTTTGTTACTCGGCCGTCCCGATTGAGAAGAGAGCAAAATCTTGTTTTAGAGAAATGGTAACTGAAAAAAAACAATCACCTTTTTGAGTGAGAAACGTTGTTTCTCTCATATAAACACATATTTCTTTTGTTTTGTCCTTTTTCTCTCTCCATACACCAAAACCTTTCTCCTTGTTTTTCGTTTTATTTTTTAAGTATCTGTTCAGAATAGGTAAACTTTCAAAAGGATATATAAGCCTTTTATTTCAAACCAGAATTCAAACTAAATCACAGACGACTAGTTGTCCGATTCCACAGATAGAATTCGACTAAAGATAGATCCAGCCATCTTGATTACCATCATATATTTCAATCTTTTTGTTTGGCCGTTTTTCTGTTATTTCTAGTCATATTCATTGTCTGCCTTCCTTTCCAACTGCAATTTCATAGCAACAGCAAGAACAACAACAGAAGAATAGTGTTGGTTTGCTTGTATAAATAACCAAAACCCCAATAACCCCCCAACTGAAACTCCTACATTCGCTTATCCAACCCAAACCTTGTCTCTTGAATTCATTTCACCTATCGGTTTTATACTTTAATCTTATCATCTTTTAGTTCATAAATTTTTCTATCCCAGTCATTCGTCATATATTATTTATTATTATTATATTCATTTTATTACCATTCACTCATATTTAATAGTTTTCTATCAATTACTTCATTTATTTATTTATCAGAAACAATGCTGTACATTCTTGGAAATGGCTCAAATAAGATTGGAGATCTGAAGCAATCAATAAAAAACTTCATAACAAATTCAGATATAAACACTCTAATAGACTGGAAGTTGGTTTTATTATGTGCTGTTTGGTATTTGACTTCAGTTGTCTCATCAAGCTCAACGAAAGCAATTCTGAAAACTTTTAGTTATCCAGTTACTTTAACTGAAATACAATTCATAATGAATGCTTTCTACTGTCTAGCTACAGTTTTATTCGTCAAAAAATACGATTCAATCTTTGCTAGTCATAGACACCATATAAACCCAAATTCGTTATATGCAGAAAAAGACGTTGGAGGATCTTTACTTGGTAGATTTCCAAAAGGTACTTTCCCAATGGAATTAAACAGTTATTCTTATTCTATCAGATCTGATTTCCTAAAACCCTCAATGTTTGTTCTGAAAACAACTTTACCAATGGGTGTTTTCCAATTTCTTGGTCATATTGCGTCCCACAAAGCCACTTCAATTATTCCAGTTTCATTGGTTCATACAATTAAAGCTCTATCGCCATTGACCACCGTTTTAATTTACAAATTTATGTTCAAGCAAAACTTCAGTGCTAAGACATATTTAACTTTGATCCCATTAGTTACCGGTGTCATGTTGTCGTGTACCAAGAATAGCAATTTAAAAATCAATGACAGCTTTTTTTATAAGGGTTGTATCTTTGCATTCGTTTCAATGTTAATTTTTGTTTCTCAAAACATTTTTGCTAAGAAGATCTTAACTTTTGATGAATGTAACAAGTCACAAAGTCAGCCAGATGGGCGACAATTATCAGATTCATCGAATCCAAACTCTCAAGACTATTTTACAAGAGCGTTGAACTTCAAAATTGTGAGAGCTGAATCTGCTACAACAACACCAATTCTGCCGACGTCGATGACTCCAAAAAGATTATCACCACCACTTACTCCATTATTAGGCAATTCATCACAGTCATTAAATAAGTTAGTTCAATCATCGGAGAAAAAATTGGACAAAATGTCCGTTTTATTCTATTGTTCACTTGTTGGTTTTACTCTCACATTGCCGTTTTACCTGATCACTGAGCTAACTTGTAATTCCCTCATTTCGATAACTTTAATAGATCATAAGTTGGCCTGTTTGTTAATGATTAATGGATTGTCGCATTTCATGCAATCAATAGTTGCTTTCCAAATTTTGGGATTGGTTAGTCCGATCAATTATTCAATTGCAAATATCCTTAAAAGAATCATTATTATCAGTTGTTCCATTTTAGTCGAAGGCACTAAGTTACGTGGCGTTCAATGGCTTGGTTTAGCGTTGACTTTTATTGGATTGTACTGTTATGATAAATGGGGTGTTCAAAGAAAAAGATAGATGTTTTCATCTTTTGCATTCACTATTACTGTATTTTTATTGTCTCTTTTTGCTTTATCTTTTACTCTTTTTTTCGAAACCCATTCCTTTCTCTTCTCTTTAACTCAGCTTTCATTCATTTGTACGTGTCTGTTTTTTTAATCATTTCATATATTCTGTCTAAGACCGCTCTTTTTGTTTCAATTAATATCATCTTCTACGTTTTCGTTGATTGACCTTCATACTCTCAATAAGGTGAAACGCATCACTGTATCCTTTTTTCGGTTAACTATTTGAGGTTATTGGTTCTCTTATATACTTCCTCAATTTCAATTCATTTCTCTACTTCTGTCACACGATGTTATAAGGTAAAACTGGAACTCTCCCACTTCGTCCGATCAGCCTATGGAAAAAACGAGGTAAGCAAGGAAATAAATTGCAAGATTAAAATTATTAATTAAAAAACGAGACCACTTTATGCTTTAATAAAAAGGATATCGTATAGCAAGTAAAACAAAAATTACTATACAACTATGAAATGTGAAATAAATACCAGGATATTATTAAATTGTTCAGTAGAGGAGAAGAAACAAAAACAAGCACCACCCATTAAAAAAACCGGCCATCTAAAATATTCATCTAAGCCAAACAGATAGATTAGTGCTTACCAGTTGGTGTTTCACCGGTCAGATTGGCAACAAACTCTTTAGCGTAGTCACCTAAAGTAACCATACAAACAGTCTGCCAAACACCCAACATGATTCTTGGTGTAACACCTTTATACAAGCCAAGCAACCCATTATTTGAATAAATGTATTTAGCAGCACCCAAAACAGTCATTTTCTTAGGTCTATTTGGATCATTTGTCTTTGACTGCATCTCAACTCTGATGACTTCAATTGGCTGATTCCAAGCAGACAAACCACCACCAATCACGGAAGAAGCGATTCTCTCAACTGGAGACAACTTATCTTCTTTGGATTTGTTGGTGAAGGATCTGATTGAGTCCTCAGCTAATCTCGACAACCCGAATCTTGAACCCCAGTTTGTCATTTGTCTGATGGCCACGGCATTCACACCCTTGTTGATACCCCTTATACCTTCCTTTCTGTAGATCTCTTTAAAGACTTGGAATGAAGTTTGGGTTGGTGCACCACTTGCTGATTGCTTGTGCCTTGTGATCTCAACTGTTTTCATACAAGTACAGAAACCCATGGTTAAGTAAGCTTGGACTAACCCACCAGAGATACCACCACCGATACCAGCGACAAACGGTGATGCACCCAGTGATCTTAGCTTATATTCACCTTCTGATGAAACGAATAGTAAAACAGCACCTTTGGTTGAAGCTTCTATCCAAGCCCAAGGGATTAACCCTTGGTAGAAACCAGAAACTCCACCTCTTGACCAAACCAACTTTGTGGCTTGCATTATTGGGAGCGATCTGTTTGCAGCCATTGTGGTCTTAACAACTTCCAATGGTTGACCTAAAGTTGTCACTTCAAACATGTTTAAACCGGCACCTAATAAAATATTAGAGAATGAAACTGGCTTCTTTTTAACTTCTTGGGTAGACATCTTTCTTCTTGTTTACTAGATATATCAATCAATTAGATTTGTGACCGTCTACTAACGCTAAACCCGATGTAATAGTATTCTAGCCCCTTTGGTGAGTTTGGATGAATATCAAAAGCTGTAAATATTGAGTTGAAATTTACCAGGATCAATCAATCAATCAATCAAGTAGTCGATTGCAGTGCGATACTCTCCATTTTACAGGATAGTTCTGAATCCGGTAAGAGAAAGTAGTGCGCGGTATCGAGCAGTGAGCACGAAGAAGGAGATACGATCCCTACTGCTCTTCAGTGCTGCCCTTTTCCTGCTCGCGCTCTTATCTCCTGATACAAATCACGTGAGCTTGCTAAACCAAATACAGACGTGGCAGAGTCCAAAGAAGCAGCCAACCCAACATAAATTAACCCAACAACAGTGAACCAACCACCAATCAAACTCTGAAACCGTCCAAGTATTTATTTTCGCGCGGTATCTGAACAGTTCCAGTCGCCTGCTCCCTTCCTCCTCCCCGTAATATTTTGACCCAACCACGCACGGGGATTGCTACTGCCCTTGGCGTTCCCTTCAACGTGGTTTGGGAGAGCCTTTTATCCTTCCCCCCTAATTAGACGTTGAGTAAGTAGACAGCCCAAATGACACCACCTTGGAATTAATGTAGGGGAATCAAGGGATCTACTCTTTTCTTTTATTGTTTTCTATTGTCACATATTGGATCGAGTGTATAAACGTAACAGGGGCCCTCCACGTACTAAATTATTCGTACAGCACTTGTAGCAGAATTAATTAATTTCATCAAAATCATTATTTGGTAAAATCGTTTGGTTATCGTCTGGTGTGTTTTTTTCCTTTTTTCTCTTCTCTTTTAAAACATAAGCCTTTTCTTTTGTTCTCCCTGATACTTCGTTAAGTCAAGCTTTCTGTTTCTTCAAGTTTGATCTGTTCATCTTTGTTCGTCTTTCGTTCATCTGTTGTTCATCCTTTTTTCTTCCCTTAATATCGATCTTGGTTAATCAATCATCCGCCCAATATCTCCTCTCCTTAATCACCAGCATTAGGCATCCCAAATCGATCTCCTTTGTTATCTATTTCGACAGATTTCATTACATCTTACCTCTTTAATCCCCCATCACATTATCTCTAGATCTATTATCAGTCATGTCTGCCGTTACAGTTACTGGTTCCAACAATAGCAACGATTCTAAATCAACCCAAAAAACTACCCAAAGATCAGGTAACATTGGTTCTTTCAAATTCTCTAAAAACTTAACTGAGGGTCTGACTTCAGTCAATACCATTGGTGATGAATTCAAAGTTCCGGACTTCACAATTAAAGAAGTGTTGGATTCTATTCCATCTGAATCTTATCAAAGAAGATTGTCTTCTTCATTCTACTATGTTTTCAGAGACATTGCATTAATTGGTTTAATTGGCTATGCTGGTAACAAACTGATTCCTCTAATTCCAAACACCTTCTTAAGGGGCTTAGCATGGTTAGGCTACACCATGCTAATGTCTTTACCATTCACTGGAATTTGGGTTATGGCTCATGAATGTGGTCATCAAGCTTTCTCTGATTACGGTTGGGTTAATGATACTGTTGGTTACGTTTTACATTCCTTCTTAATGGTTCCTTACTTTTCTTGGAAATATTCCCACGGTAAGCATCATAAAGCAACCGGCAACTTGTCAAAGGATATGGTCTTCGTTCCAAAAACTGCTGACGAATTCAAAGAATCTAGAGGTATTTCAATGACAGAAAAATTAGCTGATTTAACTGAAGATGCCCCAATCACCACTTTAATTTCATTATTGATGCAACAATTTGGTGGTTGGTGGGCTCACTTGGCTACTAACGTCACTGGCCAAAAGTTCCCAGATAGAAATCAATTTGCTCTATCTCATTTCAACCCATCTTCTCCAATCTTCGAAAAACGTGATTACTGGTTCATTGTTCTATCCGATGTTGGTTTAATTATTCAATTGACTGTTGCCTACAAGTTTGCTCAGACTTTTGGTTTCTTCTCAATGTTCATTAACTGGTTCTTACCATATGTCTTTTGTAACCATTGGCTAGTTTTCATTACTTACTTACAACACACTGATGTCACTTTACCACATTATGAAAACAGCGAATGGAATTTCGCTAGAGGTGCAGCTGCCACTATTGATAGAGAATTTGGCTTCGTTGGTTGGTTCTTCTTCCACGATATTATTGAAACTCACGTTTTACACCATTATGTTTCAAGAATTCCTTTCTATAACGCTAGACCTGCCACTGAAGCAATCAAAGGTTTGATGGGTGAGCATTACAGACATTCTGATGAGAACATGTGGGTCTCTCTATGGAAGTCTTCTAGATACTGTCAATTTGTTGAAGGTGACAACGGTGTTATGATGTTCAGAAATATTAACGGCTTAGGTGTCAAGCCAAAATCTTAGTCAAGTCAAGCTTATGCTTATTTTTTGAGTTTGTGGTTGTAGGTAACATTATGATCATATCATTCATTTAATTAGATTTATGTGCATTTGTTATCTTCCGCTTTGTTTTTCCTTCAGCTTTTATTTTCGTGTTTGTTTCTTGTTAGAGAGATAGAAAGATAGAAAGAAACGCCATATAGAGCAAAGAAGCAATTATTTACTTCTCCAAGTTGTATTATTGTTTCTAGAAACTGTTTTGAACTTCTTTGATACAGATACTACATATCTTTTACTTTAGAGCTTATATTTTTCTCTGAATGTGTTTTTGGTTGCTCTTCCTGACTATTATAATTTGGTTATAACTGCCGCCTTTTGATTTGTGTTTTCTTTTCTTTGTTTACTTTGTTATTTAGTTTTATATATCTTCTAAGTCTTATTTATTTATTGCAACTTCAATTTCAGTTCCAAAAAGAAATGAAATCGTTAACTTGATTATCAGTGCGGCTTTCAAGATTTGCCCAATAAGTAAATAAATAAAACTAAAACCCCGATCTTTACCCGTACCGAGCAATCAGCTTCTAACTTTCCTATCTCATGTACACCGCAATTTATACCACCTTTATTTCTATATTCACATTCACTCAGATTCATTAATCATCTCTTTGTACTTGGAACCAATCTGCATTCATAAATAGCCCTTTGATAAAATCCATCATCGAGCGTGAAAAGACATATTATCAAGAAAAAGACAAAAGACTTGGGATTCCTCGCATTATTATTTGATCAAACACCGGATATCAAGCAACAAATCATTTTTGAATAACGTATACTTCAAGATAAATATTACATGGCTCAAATAATTCTACATCGCTTAAATTCCCGTTTTGTTTGGAAAAACAGTTTATTCTTTCAATCAAGAGTAACGTCTTGTCAAAGAAGCCGGGGTTTGACTTTTAACGGCGATAGTAGTGACCTCCAGCAAACAAGGAATATGTTTCGCAGTTATTCTACAGGTTTCAGCAGCAACCAGAGTAATAACAACAACAATGATTCAAATCCGGGCCGTCATGATCCTGAGATACTGGCGATTATAAGAAGCTATCCATTAGCGAGCAAAAACACAACTCCTTATCAGATTTTGGGATTTGCAAAAGATGGCAAAGATTGTAAAACTTATGATTTGAAGAATCGATTTTACAAGTTGGCCAAAATATACCATCCAGATTTGAAAGCTTATGAAGGTGTGAACTTAACAAACGAAAGTATTTTCAATAAATTTCCAGGTGGAGATTTAAACAGTGGGGGAAATGCTAAGCTGGTCCTAACTGCAGATATCAAAGCTCAAAGATTCAAGAAAATCTTGGCTGCGTATACGTTATTGAAGCATCCAAGAACAAGGTCCAACTATGATAACTATCAAATTGGGTGGGAAGACAACGCGTCGTCGTTTCATAGATCACCTCCTCCAGCACCCTATTCTTCAACATCTTCGCAATTCACATCGAACTATAATAATAGAAGTGGTACATGGGAAGATTACTATCCTCGGGACAAGAGCTATACAGGATATCAATGGAATAATGATCGGTCAACATGGAATCAAATGGATCCAAATTCATCAATGTACGAACAGTTTAAAATGAATCAGAAGACTATTTTCTTGTCACTTTTGTTAACTACTATAATTTACACGGCTTTACAAATTTCCCATATTATCTTATACGACGATTACATTGGTGGTGTTTATCAGGAATCCGTTCATGTTGCAACAGTTAAAGTGAATGAAAAGTCGGAGACTGATTTAGTTAACGCTTATTCGAACTATGGGTTTGGGGATAGTAAAAACGATAGAGTCAAGCGGTTCTTATGGTGGCGTGAAATTTCAATGCTGTTGAACTTGGGCGATCTGAATGTTATTACCAAGTACTTGAGGAAGGAAAAGTTGGTTCATGATAAAGATGAGTTAAGGGATTATGATAGAGAACGGTTGGCGAAAGAGGCGGGTGCACAGCCATATTTGGCCGATAAACATTGACGGTTTTTTTTTGTGTGTGTATAGGCTATCTGGTTCTTTTTTGTGTTTTGGGGACAATGTGACTGATAGTTGCCATGCAGTATTTGTCCATATATTTAGAAATATGATAACGCTGATATGATTCGAGAATTAGTTAGTCGTTTGGGGTATAAGTAATGTAAAATGCAACAAAAGAATGTGTCACTTTATATTGTATGGCTAAATCTGAGAAAAAGTCTCATTCAAACGAGCGATTAATTGTTCGGAAGATTAAGATATACAGATAACTGCCTATCTTCAATCGTCTTTTTGACTTTTAATTTTTGTTATAATATATACACTACAAGGTTCTATAAATTTATAAATAAGGCATATTTAAGCATACCCGAAGATGGACTTCATGAAACCAAAAACTGTCTTGAATCTCGCCAACATCAGAGATGCATTGGTCAGAATGGAAGATACGATTTTGTTTAACTTAATCGAAAGGTCACAATTCTTTGCTTCTCCGTCAGTTTACAAAGCTGATCAATTCCCAATCCCAGATTTCAACGGTTCTTTCTTGGATTGGCTACTATTGCAGCATGAAAAAATGACTTCACAATTAAGACGTTACCAAGCGCCTGATGAAACACCATTCTTCCCAGAATCTTTACTGCCTCCATTTTTACCGACGATTAACTATCCACAGGTCTTAGCTTCGTACACCGATGAAATCAACATTAACAAGGAGATTAAGTCTGTTTATATCAATGAGATTGTTCCCGGTGTCGCTGCAAATAAAGGCGATCAGATGGAAAATTTGGGTTCCACTGCAATGGCAGACATTGAATGCTTGCAATCGTTATCACGTAGAATCCATTTCGGCAAGTTTGTTGCGGAATGTAAGTTCATTAACGAACGTGAAAAATACATTAAGATGATCAAGGAGAAAGACATTAAGGGGATTTATGAAGCTATTACAAATGCTGAAGTTGAAGAAAAGATCTTATTGAGGCTGTTGGAAAAGACAAAAGCCTATGGTACTGATCCGACTTTGAAATTCAGTCAAAATCCCCAAAGTAAAGTCAAACCTGAAATAATTGTCAAATTCTTCAAAGAATTCGTTATTCCATTAACCAAAAAAGTGGAAGTTGATTATTTACTGAGAAGATTGGAAGATGAAGATCTAGATGATGATGATGAAGATGAAGAGGGGGACGGTGATGGTGATGAACAAGGCACTGTTAGAAGCGGGAACTATGTTGACAAGTTCTTGTCTGTTGGCTTATACTAGTCAATTAATTGTAATTCTTTCTGTTTTTTTGTGGACTTTATCTTTGATTATTATTTCTATATAACGTAACAATTGTAATAGTTAAGCTAGTATACTATTGGTTGTATTAGTGTAGTAGCTGAGTCTTAGTTCCGTTTATACGGCCTAAAGGTGTATCTTTAGGCGAAGGTATAACTTCCCAGAAGACCGACTTAATCGTCGAGCATTATTAACCCCAGTACTGCATCACTAAGGCGATGGATCACCTACCTTACCTGCAATAGACTGTTATTAATAACTCTTTTATTCAGACCGTATTTGTAACGTCACAGTGTTAAACCATTACCCCAATGTTACTTGTCGTACTCATGGTCTAACTATGTTACAACCACGACGACAACAAGTTATATATTAACAAGATGCTGCCTAAACGGGATGATGAATCATCTATCCTGTTTGCGGTTCACAGAACCTGTTGACCTTATATAGCAGTCGACAAATACACCCAAGTCGGCCATACCCACTCTAATTTAATTATTGACACCAATACATAACGCATTAGTTTAAAGTCAATTGGACAGTTTTCTGACATGTTCAGGTCATTATTGGCATATGCCATGTACCCAAGGTGCCGAGGCTTTTAGACTTGCCAGTGTCTTATATACTATATTATATTATCTATTTTTTTTTTTTTTATTATTTTTTTTTTTTTTTTTTTTAATTTTTTTTTATATCTCTTCAGTCATAGTACCTGAGTCAGACGCTCCCTTAGCCACCACGATTGCATGTTCAATCCAGTCCAACTGTGTGTTCTGACCAAACCCTGCTTTCTGAACCTTAATAGCTCCAATAACCTCGCACTGACCGCTACCACCGATGTCCCAGGCAGTTATCGCCACTTTATCATAATCTCTTGACGTAAACTGCCACAGATTCCACCAAGGGGCATTTTTGCCTGGCGGTGTGTATTGTGCCCATCCTAAGGCGTTGTCCCAGTCTGTTAACTTATCGTACTTAACATGTTGAAGAGACAAGCCACCTGAGTTCTCATCAACGTCATACCCATTGAAACCATCTCTTTTACTGAGTGTGCTATTGTTGGCAAAGATTAATGGCTTTACAGTAGCGTGTGTGCCATTTGTCACAACAATAGTAGGTGCTGCATTGTTATCAACCTTGTAAATTAACTTATTAACATCATTAGCTACACCTGCTTCTTCCTCTCTTTTAATGAGCTTGTGATCTTTAATCACTTCATAGTGCACACCAAGATCGTCCCACATCTGTGTAAGCTCTGTGTGTAAGTCTTCCATCCGTTCACTATGCAATTCGCGTTTATACCATGAAGACGTGGTCGCACCAACTAACACGGCGAGGAGCATTCCCACAGAGTTAGAGATCACTGAAAACGCACAGTCACCTTTGTCAACCTTAGTGCCATCGTTCGTGTGACAGTGATCATAAATGTCCCAACTAGCATTCACCGCCGCCTCGGCTATAACTAAGCCTAACTTTGCATACCCATAATAACCACCTGTTGCTATATTCAACCACTAATTACCGGCAAACCATCCACATAGCCACGCTAAGTAACTTTTCAATCCCAAAGTAATTATTGCCATGCTAGGCACAGATAGCCAGACCAATACGATTAACGTAAGACCGTTAATTCTCATTATAATAAACTGCGACTAGGTATAGTAAGAATGATAATGTGATGATAATGATAGCGAGAATGATAGCTTGAGCCTCTATCGACATACATGTAATAGTTAAAACTACTTGGTTGTATTAGTTGGTAGTGGCTGGTCTTAATTCCGTATATACGGCTTAATGTATCTCTTAAGCGAGGGTATAACTTCTCAGAAGACTGACTTCCTAGAAGGTAAAAAGGTAACTAACTAACATACGTAAAGGTAAGAAATACATAATTAATATGGACCAAAAACCTTCCAGGTTATTGGAAAAGGGTGTCGAGAAGTCCTTTCTCGACGATGAGGTTAAGGTAGGGTAAATCATGTTCAGAAAGAGGCTTCGGCAAATTCTTGAACAGTCCTCTTTAGAAGTAAATTGTAATAAACCCTTTGAAATTTCCTCGAGAGACTCGGAAATATCGATCTAATCAGAGTAATATCCTAAACTCTATTACACTGTTATTAATATATCATATTATTCTATAAATTGATCAATTTTGGTTATACACTCTATTTTTAATTTTTGAATTATGTCATCAAGTCTTGAGAGTTTACGACAAAAGGTAGGGTAAGCTAAGATAAGGTAAGCGGCTTAGTAATCAGAGTAATGTCATAATCTCTATTACAATGTGGGTGTGTGTGTTTTGCTAGCTTTTCCTAACCTAATGCTCTCATTGTTAATTCAAAAGCACAGAAAGTAGCAGCATTAGCAGGTGCAGCCCTTAGCATTGTTGGTGAGAATCCTTTGAAAAAACCTTTAATACCATTTTCAGACCAGATCTTATTCAAAGCTTGTAAAGAATTCTTAAGGGTTGGTGATTTGTAATTATCCGTTTGTAAGGTTGATTTAATAACATCGATTGGATAAATGGTTAGCCACATTGCGTAACCAGCTAAACCGCCAAAGACACATAACTTCCAACTTTCGACTTCATTACGTTTGATTTGTCTCTTTTGCATTTCATTTTTAACTAAAACTTCAAAAGACGTGAAATATGTACCCATACCTAGTGATTCTCTCAATAACGTTGGACCTAAACCTTTGAAGATTGTTCTAATACCACCGTTTGCATTTAACTTCTTAGCAACGTCAATAGGACCTTTGAATTCAAGCTTTTCACCGGCTTTAGTCTTTTGTGTTTGTAATCTAATTCTAATATGCTCAATTGGGGAAGCTAGGAAACCGTTAGCAAAACCAGCCGCTATACCACAAACGAAAAATTGGCCGTTTGTGATGGCTCCATCTTTACCGTTGATGCCATTGAATGTTCTTTTCATGAATTCATTAACACCAAATTGAATGGAGACGCAAGCACCAATACCAACTAATGGAGTTAAAGTACCTTTATAGAAACCTAAAGGACCTTCGTTTTTAAGTAGCTTCTTAACAACGTCCAAAGCAGATGAGTATTCACCAGGTTGGGCAGATTGTAATCTGACTTTTGTGGTGTCAAATGGCTGACCCACTAAAACTTGTACTATACCCGAAACAGTACCCGCAAAAACATCTTTTAAAGCTCTGTTTGGATCTTGAGGTGTAACAGGAGGTTCGTCTAATGTAAGTAAAATGTTACTTTCTTCAGTCATCGTGGTTTATTGACGTATACGTAAACAAAGGAGTCTGTTAATGAAAAGGTTAATTTACTTATTGAGACTATTAGGGGTGAAAATTTATGTTTGAAAAAGGGGCAGATCAACAACCATGATCCACCTGGAAGAGTCAAGCTCTCCTGGTCCACAAGAGAAGAGACGGAAGCAAAAATAACAGATGAATTTTTTCACTCCGACTTGATGGGGAAATGCAGGCGATAAGGGCCCGAGCGGTGGCTGGTGGTGTGTGAGTGTGCGCTTATAGTGGCTGGTGGATTAGAAGTGTGGCTGTGAGATTAGTCGTGTGCCGTGTGACTTTAAATCACGTGACTACTTATCAGGGATGAGAAAACAAATGTCCGATAGGATCTTTCTATTTTTTGCTTTATCCACAAGAGTGTGGTTATAATAATCAGTCAGTTTTATGATCCAGTCCTGGGGTTGGGGAAGAGTCATTTTCTTTCTTGTTGGTATACAACTAGATCATATATTTATTTACATACCCATATATTTGTCTATTCAACAATTTATTCATATCATCTGCCCTCTAGCAACTAATACACCAGCCGTTCTAATAAACTTGTTCCCATCTGGTTCCTTATCTGTCCGCTTTCCCACACATACATATATAGCCTCCAAGAGTAGAAAATTGATTGGACTGAACTATCACGATACACCCTTCTCGACAATCAACTGATTTCTTTTGTTCCACTACATTGAAAACATTATAAGCATTTGTTTACAAAATCATGCCAACCCCAAGATCAATAGCAACTCCCATAGATTTCAACGATGAGGAGAAGATTAAACTAATTAAAGTCAAACAAAAAGAATCTGTATCCTTTTTGAAAAAAGATAGCAATGGTGACCTTTTAACGAATGGTGATGGCAACTTAAACTACAATAGCAATGCACTCTCAAATGACAATGAGCTATATGATGATGAACTGCAAACATCAAATTCAAATAATAATGACAACAAAAACTGTGATTTAGACGTTTCCACCGAAGATTCAGCAGAAAGTGTATTGGTTGAACCAAGTATAAAAATAGATGATTTTTTCAGAACACGCTATAAAAATAAAGTTTCATCCTTCTTAAAGCCTTCTTCGTCGTTCATCGGCTCGCAACAATCAGGTAGATCAACTTATGAAGTTCGTGTTGATTTGAAAGAAGTTGATTTGAAGAGATCTTACGTGTGTGGGTTCTTGACGATTCATGGATTGACTGAAACGCATCCTGAGATTACAACTTTTTTCAAAGGTGAAATAATAGGCTCACATTATTCGTTTTATACAGGTAACGAGTCATGGGGGTCTTCACCAAGAAACGATCTGCAACATTGGGGTAGATTCCCTTCGTGGAGATCTTTAGATTTTGATACTGAGAATGATTTAGCAAACACCAGCATATATACAAATGCTTTAAATAACGAATTTCTATACATGAGATGGAAAGAAGTTTTTTTGGTCCCTGATGCAAATGTTAAAGATATTAGAGGTGCTTCATTTGCTGGGTTTTACTATGTTTGTTTCAATCAGTTGACTGGTTCGATTAGTGGATTATATTTCCATAAATGTTCAGATAAATTTCAACAATTGGAGCTGGCTCATGTCCCTGATGGCGGTGTTTCTTCTTCATTTTGTTTTGCTTGATACTCCTTGTATATCTTCTTCTTTTTTGTTGGTTTGTTTTTTCTGGCTTTGGGTCCAGTTTGACCAAAGGGGTTTTTGTTTGGTTGGAACTGCCTTAATAATGTGTGGGCGTTTTTTTGTTTTTGTGTATTATTCTGTCTTTCTGTCTTGTTCTATTGCTGAGTAGTATATGTCATTTAACTTTTCTTTCTTGGTCCCGAGCTGTTTGGGGGATAATCAGTCATATACATATAATCATATATACTTCTAACGTATATTCATCATTCCAAAGTTATTCGAGGCTCGGTTGTTTATGGTAAGAATTGAAACGCTCTTCTTTTTGTAAAAATAAGAGCGTTTAGTCAAAATTCTTCACATACCCTTCTTATAAAACCGATTTGAGTAACGTGAATTCTTTAATTCTTTTCAAAATATACTGCTTGTTTATTATTGTTGTTCTTTTCTCTGTAAGCTGGATTAATAAAGAACACTCACATCTCTGCCGACAATTATTTTTGGGAGGTAAAGCACAAAAGGGGTAATTGTCACACTGTAACATTATAAAACAAAGGGGAAAAACCAATCCGCTAGCTTTAGCATTTCTTTCTACTTAAATACAACTAATTATGAATGCAACCAAACACCAAGCCCAATCTAAGCAAATGCCTCTACAAACAGATACGCAGCCATCCGGAGTCGTTTATGAAAAGGCTAATTTCTTCCTTGATTCAAGATACCATGTCGTCAGTATGTTAGGTAAAGGATCCTACGGTACTGTCTGTTCGGCAGTTGATTTGCATTCAAAGGATAAAGTTCCAATTGCTATAAAAAAGGTTTTCAATATATTCCAAAAAGAAGTTCTATTGAAAAGAGCAGTTAGAGAATTAAAATTGATGTCTTTTTTTAAAGGACATAAAAACATTATTAATTTGATCGACTTGGATATTGTTTACAATAAACCATACGACGGTTTGTATTGTTTCCAAGAGTTGGTTGATTACGATCTAGCCAAAGTCATACATTCTTCTGTCCAATTCAGCGAATTTCATATTCAATGCTTTTTATATCAGATTGTTTGCGGTTTGAAATATATTCATTCCGCTGATGTGATTCATAGAGATCTAAAGCCAGGTAATATTTTAGTTACCTCTCAGGGCATTTTGAAAATTTGTGACTTTGGCTTAGCAAGAGGTATATCAGATCAATTTATGAACAAGGGCCACAGATCTTCCAACATTACAAATTATGTTGCAACAAGATGGTATAGAGCCCCTGAATTGATATTAACAAGAAAGACATATGGTAAGGAAATTGATATGTGGGCAGTGGGCTGTATATTTGGTGAGTTGTATGGACGTAAGCCATTGTTTATCGGGGAAGATCAAATGCATCAAATTAATGAAATTTGCAAAGTATTAGGAACTCCATCAAGAAGTGTTATAATAAATTATGGTTCTACAGCAGCTTGGGAGTTCTTTGCGTCTCCGAAACCACAATTCCAAAAGCAAGAATGGAATAAAGTGTATCCACATGCGTCGCCATTAGCATTAGATTTGATCAATAACTTAGTGTGTTGGAAAGTTGATCAAAGATTAACAGTTGAAAAATGTATTGAACACGATTTTTTGAAGAATATTAGAAATCTACAAGATGAGCCGGTTGTTGAAAAGCCTTTTGATTTTAGTTTTGAATGGAAATCGCAAACTGTTAATGATCTGAAGATTTTGTTGCATGAAGAAGTTGAAGATTTTAAAAAGGAAAGAAGAAAGAAATATGATGATTTGGCTTGGTGAATTTGAGAAGCACATACAGTTATACAAGTTTTTTGTTTGTTTTTAATTTTTTGCTACTTAGAGACCTGTATAGCATGTCTCCCTTTTTGTTAATCTTATTTATTTCAAAATCTGTAAAGTCCAATAGTTTATTAAATATTCTTGCGCTTCTTTTTGTCTAAATTGCAAGCGAACAATTTAGCTATATGGAATGTTTAAATTAGATTATATACTTAAAACGGTTCAAAAGAAGAAGGATGAAAATCCTCTTGTTGCCTTTGGCATCTCTGCACCAAATGTGAGGATTATGTCATCCATATAAAACTAATATTATTATCATTATTGTTAGTAAATTCTGTATGGTACTGATAACATGGCAACTTTCTAATTGCTTCTTCAAATTAGATGAGTTTCTTGGAGTACAAAAACCAACTAAATATAGCAATTAGACACTCAATTGATAAAATCGTCTACAAAGTCCTTGCAAATAAGTTGAGACTGGGTTAAATTCACACATAGAAATGGGCGCAGAGTTATCTCTATTGGCACCAACTGCGCAAACTATAGCAGTTTCAGCTTACATTGATTTTCTTAACGACGTTCAATACTCCAAACCATTGAGTTCATCAAGATTTCTTAAGACTGTAAAATGTTTGGATAAAGAAGGCTCGGTAGTTGTCAAGTTGTTGATTAAGCCAACTACCCAATTGGATTTACTGAACTGGGTTAAGCAATTGGAGAAGTTGAGGATTGATTTAATTGATATACCCAATACTTTACCATTTTATTCAATTATTGATTCATCTAGAGCTGGATATTTAATAAGACCGTACCTTAGGTACAATTTATACGATAGGATATCGATTAGACCCTTTTTGGAAGTTATTGAGAAAAAATGGATTGTCTATCAATTGATTTCGGCTGTTTCCAAGTTGCATGCAAAGGGAATATACCATGGAGATTTGAAAGCTGAAAATATCTTGTTAACATCTTGGAATTGGTGCCTGATTAGTGATTTTGGAGTTTTCAAACCGGTTTATGTTCCTGAAGATAATCCTTCGCAATTTTCATTTTATTTCGATACCAGTCAAAGACATAATTGTTATTTAGCTCCTGAAAGATTTCTATCTTCAGATTTAGCCGGAGTAGGAAACCCTGATGTTGATGGATCGGAGGCTGATAATGCTAATGCCGTTAAAAATGTGCCGATGACAAGTAATCCATCCACTGCTGGAACAGCGACTTCAACATTCACTTCGACAGCATCTAATAACGGTAGACTAACTTGGCAGATGGATATTTTCTCATTAGGTTGCGTTATCGCAGAACTTTATTTGGAGGGTTTGTCTATTTTTACATTGCCACAATTATTCAAGTATAAGAAAGGTGAATACACCCCGAATTTGGATTCCATTGATGATTTGAATATAAGGAAATTGATCCAGAGTATGATCAGTCTAGATCCTAAAGACCGTTTGAATGCCAAAGATTATTTGATTCAATATAGAAAGTTAATCTTCCCTGATCATTTTTACACTTTTTTACATCCATACATGAAAAAATTAGCAAATTCAACAGTGACAAAAAATTCAAATGAAAAATTCAGGGAATGTGACCTTAGAATCAGTAGAATATACAACGATTTTGATAAAATTGCGCTTTATTTAGGTTTCAAGCATATAATTTCCGACGAATATAACAACACAGAAAACAAAAAACAGAATTATACTTCTGATAATGATACCGATTTTATGATCCCCTTGAAATTGGACTTACCAGGAATGAATAAGCATGTGCCGAGAAGTACATCCCAAATATTCAACAGCACAAATTTCAAAAATCACGACTGTTCCTGCTTGATATTGTTGAGTGTGGTATTGCACAGTGTCAGGAATACTACGCATTCATCGTTCAGAATCCAAGCATGCGATTTGATATTGTCATTAGGTGAACAATTACATGATGAAGGTAAATTAGATCGTTGCCTGCCTTATCTAATATACATGTTGGATGATCCGAGCGAAGATGTTCAAAGTTCTGCACTGAGATGCCTTGCTCAATTATTGACAATGGTAGATGTAATAACTCCTGTTAATGTTTACATTTTCCCTGAGTATATTTTGCCGAAGCTGCGTCATTTTTTGAAAAGAACATACATAACTGTAGATGAGCTCACAACTGCAACTCCGTCTTCTTCAACCAACTCTCCATCAACAGCGAATTCAAATACAGGTACCGGTTTCCAGTCACCGCATGAAAAAGGCAGGTATGTGAGATCAGTTTTTGCTGGGTGTTTACCATATTTAGCAAGCGTTTCTAAGAAATTCTATGAAATGTCAAACCTTTTCAAAAATCAAGCTAAAAGCTTTAGCGATCCTGAAACCGAAAATGACTTTTTGATTCATAATAATTCGGCAATGGATATTGACTTTAAAATATTGATGGATGAGTTTGAAAATTTAACAATCCAAATATTAACTGATCCGGATCCATTTGTTAGAATGGCACTATTAAAGAATATATTACCAATGGGCTCATTTTTCGGTAAAGAAAAAACTAACGATGTCATTTTGAGTCATTTGATTACTTACCTTAATGACAAAAATCCACAAATCAGATTGAGTTTTGTGTCAAGTATTGTCTCTATTTCTATTTTTGTTGGCATGGTCAGTTTAGAACAATATATATTACCATTATTGGCACAATCCTTAAATGATCCTGACGAGTTAGTAGTTATTAATGTTGTCAAAGTGTTCACCGAATTGAATAAATTGGGAATGATTAGAAAGCATTATTTGTGGGACTTGCTAAAATTAACAGTCAAATTAGTACTGCATCCGAATGATGTCATTCGACAAAGTGTTCTGAATTTGATTATATCCATTGGTGATAGTCTGTCGTTAGCTGATTTGTATTGTATGTTATATCCTTTGATTCGACCATTTTTTCAATACGAAGTGACAGATTTCACTTGGGAAACGTTGTTCATTTGTACTCATAAACCTGTTTCAAGGGCTGTTTATAACTTGTCTAAAAACTGGTCACTTCGTCAAGACCCAACATTATTTTGGCAAAGAGTGGAAAATGGTAGAAAAATCGATTCGTTTGGTAGTTCAGGAATCTCATTCATGATCAAAAAAGGTGGCAAGTCTCAAAATTCAATGTATCGATTGAATAATCAAGGTGCCGATGACACTGTTGTTGTTGATAATTCGGAAATTCCATTGAGTCAATTTGATTCACAACAAGTTGAAAAATTGAAAATTGTGGGTTTATCAGAAAATGAATTATGGAAGATCGCAACTTTAAGATCTTATATATATAGAGTGGCAAGATCAAGTTCTAAAGTGTCTAAAGTTTTCAGTGGCACTGATGACCAGTTCAAGAAGATGAACATATTACCGAGAACGGTGTTTTTTGATGTCACACATAAATCTGAGCTAATCCAACATCAACCTGCTTCACAAGAACCAGTCTCCCAACCAATGGCTCCGATATTGACACTACCACAGTCCTCTGTTGACAGTGATACCACAATTAAATCTACCACTAAGAGCAGGCGGCCATCTTCTTTGTTGTACGGTGAATTAACAAAAGCTGAGCCATCGACGCTAATGAACGAAGAAACTGTATTTGGAGAAACTGCTACTTCTACTACCGTTAATACTGGTGCAGAAGCTTTAACTACCCCAAGGCCAGCATCTACATTCTCGAATTCCAATGAATTGAATTTCAACGATGAAACTCTGGATTTCCAAAAAATAACAACTAAAGTTAAGCATAGCTATTCAGGGGCAAACCCATACATTATGAAATTTTTAACGAAAATGAAGTTTGAGCCAACGTTGAATGATTACATCGAATTTAGCTCTACCTTGAAAAACCTTGAAATCACAACAAGTAGCAACAACGCAGGTGGCAACAGCACTAGCTCCGGAATTCCTATCAAGGAAACACGGTTCAACGACAATAATGATGACCAACGTCCTGGGGTTTTAATTGCAAGATTAATAGAGCATAAAGCTTCTGTGAATTCTATCACAGTTTCCCCAGATTACAAATTTTTCATCACAGGTGATGAAGAAGGCTATCTCAAAGTATGGGACTCTATAAGATTAGAAACAAACGTTACCGGATCGTCCTCGTTTTCAGTTAATTTAGGGTCGCCAATCAAATCACTGAGCTTCCTCAGTAATAGACACTGTTTTGCAGTTTCTACCAAAGATGGATATATTAAGATTTTCAGAATTGAGTTTGGTGGTTCTAGATCAAAATCTAGTGGTACTAGCTTGTATTTGATTAGGCATTACAAGCTGGATTCAAATGACGGGTATGCTATACAGGTTAAATTCTCAGTGACGAATGAGAAACCGTATTTGATGTTAACTACGCCTTCCTGTAGACTGATAGCTCTAGATATCAGAACTATGAAGCCTGTAACAACTTTACAAAACAATTTATCACATGGCATTCCAACTTGTTTTGTTGTTGATTCAAAACAGGCATGGGTTTTGATAGGTACGTCCAAAGGCATCTTGGATTTATGGGACCTGTCATTTGAATTATCGTTGAAATCAGTCAAGTTTAAAAACTCGAATTACGCCATTAAAGAAATTAAATTGCTTCCAAGTCACTATGAAGTTAATAGAAAAAGTAACAAATTTGTTTCCGTTATTGGTGGAAGCGGTGAATCTGATGTTACAATTTGGGATGTTTCACGATTACAGCCAAGACAAGTCTTATGCTCATCATCTGTGTCGTCAACTTTAGATACGTACAGTACTACCGAATTGAACAACGAATCTGATCTCATTGATGATAGTTTGTTGAATTTAACTATTGATGATGAGCTGCTGGCATCAAATAAGAGTTGTACAGCGTTGACCGTCTCAGAAACTTTGAATAATGAAATATGCTTGATTTCATCTACTTCAGCTAATAAGATCATTAAATGGAACTTGACTACTGTTGAATCATCAAAGTTAATCGCTGGAGGTTTACAAAATCCAAATCTAAATGATATCCCACTCTTTTCGTCAACACAAATCAATTCAAATCTAACCTTCATTAACGAGAGGTATACTGCTTCATCTGCGGATGCTTCATATTTGAATCAAGTCGGCGGGAAAAAGAGAAAGAAGAAAATGTTTGAACAACAAGAAATGATCAAGAATCATAAGGATATAATTAACGACATTACACTGCTTTTGAAACCTTATGAGATGGTAGTTAGTGTTGACAGAAGTGGTATAATTAATGTTTATCGGTAATTATTAGTATTATCACTATAGTTGTATATATTCGTTGTATATTAGAAGCCCTAATCATGATTGAGGTGTATTTAGAATATTGGTATATACGTATATCCACTGGTAAAAGTAAAAGAGGGATGAGAGGAAAACGAGTTGTGGGAAAACTCCGGATTATGTCAGCGGATGATTCACTTCCGTTTTATCACAGGTCAAGTCTGTTTTATTTGCTAATCTTTCCGTTTGTATTGGCCCGCCAAATAACAACAAGAACAAGAGCTGCTGGGTTAATGGCATATTGCAACTGTTATATCCACAATCGCATACTTCAGTTGGACTTGAAAGTTGGAAAAATAGAGTAATCCATCTTTATTGTTTGTGTCACATTCTATCGAATTAGATCAGGTCTGAAAGGTAAATTCAAGCATCAATATATTGATTCACCATGCCAGAGGAAGAATTTGACTACATAGAAGAATACGATGAAGGATATGATGATGATGATTATGATGATTATGAAGAGGAAATATACAGTGACTATGAGAATGATGGTGAATATAAGGTGGATACCCAGGAAGCAAACTTCGGCAATAGTGAGTTCCCTCGGACCCTTGGGGTAAGGGACGTTCATTATACGTTCCCATCGAGGACAACCAAAACTGGAACTTTGACCCATCGAATGAAATACGAACCTAATGAAGTTGAAGACGTTGAAAAAAGATTGAAAAGTAAAATTGGAAACTTGGATTACATGTTACAAATAGGTCCCGACGACTGTACTATTTTACTGATACATTACCAATGGAATGATCAAAAGCTATTGGAGGATTATACAACAAAAGACCAAGCCGAACTCCGAAATCAGGTAGGATTGTCCATTGAGGGCAAAGCCGATAGCAATGTTCCACTGCTGGAAAAGTCACAAGTTGGTACTATGTGTTATGTCTGCTTATTGGAAAGCACCGAAGAAAGCCCACTATTATTTTTTCATTTACAAAACTGTGGGCATAAATATTGTGTGGATTGTTACATCCAATACATCAAAGAGAAAAATGATGTTAGACTGCAATTAATTACATGCATGGAACCAAGTTGTCGATTGGTGATAAGGCCATGTGAATTACGTCAGTTGGATGAATATAACATGGCTCAAATTGAAAAAAACGCCCAAGCTGTGAAAACTGCTAAAGATACAGAGATGCTAAAACCTTTAACTGAGGAGCAAATAAGGCTAAAGTACCAGGATGATGATATAAGTAGTGATGATGATGCGATGTATGAGACTGAAGAAGTCGAAGAAGAAAAAGAAGTTATTGACGAAGATAATTTGTTCAATTTCCATGAAAGATCTGTGAAAAGGAAACAAGCAGAAAAAGAAGAGAAGAGGAATCATTCCTTGTATTTGAAGTATTGGTTCAATGTTGTGGGACTTTACACAATGGCAAACCCTAAATTATTCAAAAGCTGCCCGGCTACTGATTGTGATAGTGTCATTGAATATTTAGGCTTTGAATCCGATGAAGTCACGTCCGTTGATGAATATATTAAGAGAATGTATATTCCGATAGTTGAATGCACTAATTCGCATAGATTCTGCTATTCATGTGGTAAAGAAGATCACGCCCCAATGCCATGTTTGTTTGTTAAAAAGTGGATTAAGACTTGTGAAGACGATACAGAAACCGCTCACTGGCTCGATGCTAATACCAAGGATTGTCCAAGATGCCAATCAGCAATTGAGAAGGATGGCGGTTGTAACCATATGACTTGTAAGAGTTGTAGGTACGAATTTTGTTGGATTTGTATTGGTGATTGGAAGAAACATAGAGATAACTATAACTGTGATCAATTTAACGATGAAGACGCTCAGGCCGAGAGGAAGAAACAAGATACTGCTAGAGAATTTTTAACAAGATACTTGTTCTACGTTAATTTGTTTGATATTCATAGAACTTCTTTGAAAAAGGATAAAGATTTCCTTGCGAAGCTTGAACACAGGGTGCAAAAAATTCAGCAAACTGCTAATGTCTCTTGGATTGAAGCACATTTTTATCGTGAATCAATTGATGTTTTACTAAGGGGCAGAGTCACGTTGATGTGGACCTATGCACTATTGTACTATGTTGTCAATGATGATCAGAAAAAACTGATGCAAAGATATCAGTCATCTCTTTCGGCTCATGTGGAAGAATTGTCGAAGTTGTTTGAAGTCACTGAAGTTCAAGACGTTATGAAAAGCAAGAGTAGGTTCCTCAGCTCAGCGGGATTTGTTAAAAGCCAACAACAAGATCTTATCTGTAACATTATGGATTCTGTTGTTAATAAAAAATGTTCATTTACTGAACATGTGTTTGAACGTACGAAGACGAATTAATTTGATCTTTGAGCTATTTTTTCTGCTGTATATATATAAATAACTATTTTGATGATTCTTAATTAGTTGTAATATGAAGAGATATGATATGTTATGAGACGTAATGTCTAAGAGGCTAATGCAAATACCTAGAAATGGGTTAAAAGTGGGTCGATGAAGACTGTGATTAGACGCACAGAAGTGATGCGAAAACTTGCCTATTTGAATCGTGAAGAAATCTTACCAACTTCTAGTTCACCTACAGAGGGTAAGATCTCAGTGGCAATTGTCATAATTAGCTAGACACTGAGATGCAAGAGATTGATAGCTTTCCACAAAAGCGTACTACAGACTAGGGAAGGCCCAATTTTCTTTAGAGGCATTGACTCTAGAAAACAAAGCAATTGGGTTGCCAATTTTGTACTGACATATTACCCAAGACTTAAACCTTCAGCATAAGATTCTTCGTTTAGTAATTTTAAGTGGTAAAAGTTAAACTGTTGAGAATGTTCAGCATCTGGGAAAAAATTGTAAAACTTTTACCGTTCTAAAAATCTCAATCAAGTTTTGAAGCCCCTTCTTGCTGCCAAATCCAACTATATGCTCATACGGACTATTCGAAAACAAGATCAGGCACACTGAACTCTTGAAGGTTTTCTTTATGATGAACAGCCGAAAACAAAACTGACCAGAAGGAGAAATTGGCCAAGCAAAGAGCAGAAATTCTACAACAATTTTACTGTCGCATATAATGGGAAGGGTAAACAAATCAATCGAGCCAGTTCCGAAATAGTTGAAGTATCTTAGAACGAAAAAGACAATCATTCCCTCAGCTGTAGATCATAGGTTATACAGCAACTAATGTATTAAGCAACGAATCATTGCGAGCAGATCATATAACCTTAAATAACAAATCTTCGGACTCCTGAATGACAATTTAGTAGATTGATAATGAACTGGCCTCTCTTTAACAAATTATGCCAGCATAATTCATCGTGGAACCTTCGGCCACAAAATATTTAAAATGATGATAGGGGGACAATAGCTGTGTTCAAGCTGCTGTTGGTAAAAGCGATTCGAATTAAACTGAGAACCGAAAGTTTGTCTCTGGTGTTACTGAATACTGCCCTTAAGTTTACAGCATATGCATACTTAAGGATTTTCATAGTAGATCGATAACAATGAGCCGAAGGATACCCAACAAATTGAACATCTAATTTCTCGATGAATTGAGTTCAGAGTAAAGGTGAATCTGCTCCAGTTATCACAATTTCCAGCACTGATTATAAAAACTATAGTAGACGTTTATTTGATGCAGATATAAGAAAAACATACAAAATTAAATGCAAAAGATAATGAATGAAAACGAAAGCGAGCTATTTAAAGAAGGGAAAAAGGAGAAAAGTAACTAAACAAGCAATGAAAGAAAGCTTATGCAGCAGAGGGTTGATAACAACAGGCTTACCGCTCTTGAGATTTGCTAGCTGAAAGAAAAAAACAAGACGCAAATCCATAGAAAGCGGTAGGCTAATAAAGGAAAACCAGTAATTGCAAAGTAATTGTATTTTGAAAGCAAGATAAAATATAGATTTGAATGGACGTACACTAATCAATTATTTTAAAGGGTAGCAAAGCTACCATATCACGCAGGAAAAATGTGAAGAGATTTGAAAGAAAGATAACAGCTAGCAATAAGTAATGGTAATAGGAGAGAAAAAAAAATAAGCCCCAAAGCTAAGCAAAAAAGGGGGTAATCTGAAACAAAAAATCAGCTTAAGACTTCAATTTTCTGAATTTCATCAACTAGTGCTAAAACAAGTGCGGTCCTTGATGGAATGTAAACTTGTAAAAAGTTGGCTCTGTTGTTCCAGCCAAATGGAGTGGTGAAGAATACAGATCTAGATTCGTCAATTCTATCATGACCTCCATATTCTGATCTATCTGAGTTCAAGATGATCCTATATGTACCTGCTTTTTCAACACCAACTCTGTAATCAGTAAATGAGTTAGTTGGATGGAAATTGAAGATGAACAATTTATTGTTTCTTTCAAAAACGACAACTTTGTCACCGTCATGCTTCAATGAAACATAAGCCGGATCACAATTCATCCAAACGTATTTGGTTTCAGTTTCATTCATTGCCTTGTCAAAGTTGTACAAAAACTTATATCTCAATAAATCGTCCTTAATCAAATTGAATTGTCTTCTTGCATAATGGTAAGATTCACCGTTACCAATTCTTGGGAAATCTAGCCATTCAGGATGGCCAAACTCATTACCTTCGAAATTCAAATAAGCTTCGCCACCCAATGCTTGAGTTATTAGTCTAATCATCTTGTGCAATTGTAAACCTCTATCAACGGTAGGAGTCAACTCACTCAAGACAGACATATTGGTATACATTTCAGCATCCATTAACCAAAATGCTAAAGTCTTATCACCAACTAATGCTTGATCATGTGATTCTGCATACGCAATGCAAGATTCTTTATATCTTCTGTTCGACAAAGTATGTGTAATGGCAGCCATATCCCAATCTTCATCTTTGGTATGTTTTAGAATTTTAATCCACATGTCAGGAATGGACATTGCTAAACGGTAACCAAAGCCAACACCGCCAAGTTCACGAGCCATACATAAGGTTGGATAACCAGAGACATCTTCTGCAACTGTTGTAATAGAACAATTCTCCTCAGCTTCATAAAGAGCACACAAATCGTTAGCTAACATCATATAGGTTAATGATTCCTTATCAACCGGTCCAAATGGATCTAAATATTCCCTATAATCACCAGAGAAACCCTCACCAATACCATGGTGGATGTACAACATACTGGTAACACCATCAAATCTAAAACCATCGAATTTATATTCGTCCAAATAGAACTTCAAATTACTCAATAAGAATCTCAATGTTTCATAGTTACCATAGTTGAATAGTCTTGAATCCCATTGGTCATGAACACCTTTACCCCCAGAATGGAAGTAGCAATAATCAGTACCATCAAACATATTTAAACCATCATTGACGTTCTTAGATGCATGGGAATGGACAATATCCAACAGAACCCTAATACCTAACCCATGGGCAGTATCAATCAATTCTTTCAGGTCTTCAGGTGTACCGAACCTAGAACTGATGGCAAAGAATGACGTGACCTGATAACCAAACGAAGCATAATAAGCGTGTTCCATGATTGACATTAACTGAACGGTATTATAACCTAAATCCTTAATCATTGGTAATACATTTTTAGTGAATTCTTTGTATGTTCCAACTCTTGGTTCAGGAGTAGAAATACCAACATGAGCTTCGTAAATCTTCAGGGATGACGGCAATTTTGGTCTTTTATTCTTGAATTCATACTTTGCTTCCGGATTCCAGAATCTAGCTTCATAGTTAGGATGGCCATATTCTTTTGGTGGAGGAGTAGCTCTATGGATGTAAACTGGTAATCTATCAACTTTTTCCCCACTTGGTAAAGTTAAATAAATTTTAACTCTTGAGTCATGTGGGATTGCTGGCTTCCCATCAACAGGAGGAACAACAACTTTGAAGAAACCAAATGAATCCTTTTCCATAACGTTAGAAGTATGTGACCAGTCGTTAAAATCGCCAATAAGACAAGCACCAATTGCATTTGGAGCGTATTCCTTATAAACAATTGAGTTATCTGGCATAACATTGAGACCCATTTGTTTGTAGGAGTTGGAAAACTTCAATAAACCTCCTTCAGTTGCTTCTAATTTGGCTAACCAATCATCAGCCAATTTTCTTCTATAAGCCAATTCTTCAGTGAATGGTTCTAACCATGGGTCAATTGCAACGACGCCTTGAACAGATTCAGGAATTTGTTTTAAAGCAACGCCAGATTTAACATCTTCAGAACTCATATTATATTGCAGTTTGGTAAATTTTTTAAGTCAAGCGTGAAAGGGATAGAGTAAGATAATACTTGAGTTGTATGTTAACTGTATGTAGTATATCTATAAGTATGTATACAAATATTAAAACGACGAATTGTGAACTATGTGGAGTACGTAAGGCCAAGGGTACAGTTGTAAAAAGTCAATTGAGAGGGGTTGAGGATGATACTATAGGGTAAGAAGCAGCCATCATGGAGAATGTTGGGAACAGTTGATCTCTTGTCAGTCAGCAGATGGTGATGGAGTAAGTTCCAAATGGGATGCATCATCATTTCTTTCTTGTTATCAGTTAGCACCAGCCACCACTTACCTTTTCTATCTCTATCTGACAGCATAAAGTGGCGTTGCGTTTGTGGAGGTGGCTGAGGCCTCTGGTCCCCTCAAAGGTATTGTAAGTTTTAGGAGAAGACACTACCATCTCTTAATGTTACTATTATCAAATATTAAACTTTATTGTAAGACAAATAGAGTAAAAAAGGGAAACACTCTATTTGTTTAAGTTGCTATTTTATATTTCTCTTTTGTATATATAGAATTGCTTTTATTAACTAATTGATATATATATTACCCGTTATTAATATATATCATTTTATTTTAATCAATTGTTCACTTTATTACAAACTATTTTAGTTTTAACTGATCTGACTATGTCATCGAATATTGAGAGATTAAAACAGGTTATGGGCCTATTTCCAACTCAGACCACGAGGAGAGGTGGAAACATTTAAGTCTATAAGTAACATTTCAAGATTATCTAAACCTAGCTGCTTTTCTCCATCAAAAATAAGGGACTCAGCCTGGGAATTACCAAGTCCTACCAATAACATATAACAAACAACCTGGTCAGTTGTAAGATCGTTAAAAACATTAATAGAAAGATCTTTCATTAAACGACAAAGCTTAGTAAAACAAAGCATTCTGGACGTGAGTTTGAAAAGAGCATCTGAAATTTGATTGTACAATGATCTTCTAGACGCAGTAACATACTTGCATCTTAACGCATTAAGTTTCTCTCTACCATAACAATGAAGATCTTGAAGTATCAACGGTGAAGCAGTGTTCCATACGAGGGTTTCGTTTCCACATGGTCTCCAAGTAACTGACTATACCTATTAGCCTCATCAACATTAGCAATAGCTGGAACATTTCCATGAAGAAAATATTCAGGAAGTCCAAGCCCAGTAGAACGAACCTTGTACGTGATGAAGATTAGCCAAGGCTTATAGTTTTGTGTATCAGACAACTTTTGCTCATCTAGTAGCTTCCTCTGAGTTGGAAATAGGCCCATAACCTGTTTTAATCTCTCAATATTCGATGACATAGTCAGATCAGTTAAAACTAAAATAGTTTGTAATAAAGTG